>JAKUCM010001260.1:0-78691 GCA_023374145.1 Lepidium sativum | reverse complement strand
GGAAAAGAGAGAGACATTCACTCGCCGACAAAGGACATAAAAGTTGTAACCCCGATCGATAGATTCCTATTGAGAGTTGTGGATGATCTCGATTTTTGTTACAAGTTTCCTTGGGGCATATGAACATTCGAACACATGCTTCTCGAGATAGAGCATACAATGAAGCATTTCAAAAGCATGGTCTAGGGTACATGTTAGGCCATTCCTGGTTTTGTACTTCCTCTTGAGGTTAGTTTACATTTAGTATTTTGATTTATTAGTTATTGTATGATATTTCTTACAATTCCTATGTATGTGGTTGTAGTTATTAGCTTTTGAGGCAATTTTGACCTTGTACAGAAATTACCGAGAGGTATGTCCAGACGCACACCCATCTTGTCCTTGGACGTACAAGTCCAAGTTTCAACAACCAAACATGAAAGGATAATCTTTTCCCATAATCAACAAATTCCTTGATAAAACTACAGTAGTTAAGAAACAAAATTTTAAAACCCAATTTGTTTACGTTTGATGATCTTTGATATGCTCTTGTGCCGATGTCATCCTTTTCACTTTCCTTTTTCCCGTTTTAATAATCCGATCTGGTGGTATGATTTTTTTGGCTTTGATGTAATTCGGGACATCCCATTACGACATCTCAAGCCATCACAATCAACCTCTCGACAACAGCCCATGAATCATGCATTATGTTCTCCACATACGACAACAATTTATTTTTGATCGTACTTTTCTTTGTTTCCATTCGACGATCACTAAACCACTTTGAAAATATTTTGAGGATTGTATCAAGCATGGATATTAGGTTGAAATTTCTTCATTAAGCACACTATTAATGGATTCCACACTGTTGCTTGTGTCAATATTGTACCTTTCTTCCGGAAAGACACACCTAACCTAGTTTTCCTTTATTCTACCTACTACACTGCATAAATTTCTAACCAACTATAGCTTTGTTGGTATTAGAAGTATGAGCTCTCACATTTTGTGACATATGCCATATGCAATACCCGTAATGAGCATCTGGATACACATTAGCTATGGCGCTGATGAGCCTTGCATTCCTGTCACTTACAAATACTAATTCAGAAGAATCTGGTACAATTGTCAAGTCTAGAAAAATCATGTCCAACTACCATCGTTCTCTCCATCGAGTACACTATATGCAATTGGATAATGGTACCGATTAGGATCTTGAGCTATGGCAAAAACTAATACACCACTATATCCATTTTTGAGGAATGTTGCATGTACAATAATCACTTTCCTCATCCCCCTAAACCACTCAATGCTAACTCCCATATCTATGAAAATGTACTTGAACTTCCCATTCTTATCTACTTACACTCGTGTTACTGTACCCGCATTTACCTTTTGTAACTCGTACAAATAGGAATGTATCATCTTGTAGTTTTCTTCCGGAGTGCCACACAGCCTATCAATAGCAAATTTTCTCCCTCTCCTCGTGGTGGAGTACAATATACTCACACCAAGTTTTGTCTTCACAAGACCCATGATAACTTTATGAGTTGGAGTGTTCATTTGTCCAGGAAAATCCTCTTGCAAAAGACTTACAACTATTCTTGGTGTGCATTGCCTCTTCGTACAACTACTTTCGCTCTGATTAGCCCGAGAGCATGTATGCATCTTTGTGTACTTTATAATCCTGAAAATACTGTATCCATATTTCTAATCTTTGATGCTCATACACCCAATTTGCAGATTTTTTCTTACATACAATCCACATCTCACAGGGTTCAGATCTTTTAATAGCAAAACAAAAGCTCTTGACAAATGATCCTCTATCCAAAACTTCTTGCAATGTCTTCTTATATTTATTCTTGATGCAAATTCAAACCCAAATTGTTTTCCCATTACTCTGCGAACTGAATACTCTCTATAACGGGTGGAAGTTCTACATAGAAATCACCAATATCTGATTTCTCAAAACTCATATCCGCATTTCCATCTTGTGGTTCAATTTCATCCTCTCTAACTGGTGGAGAATACATAGTACTAGCAGTTGCTACTCCCTCACCATAATTACGATCAACAAAGCTTTGGATTGCTCTCGACATTCTTTCCTCAGATTCTTCTGATCTAGTTATGATATCCACGAGCAACGTTGTTGTACAACAGTTACATTAATGTAGGCTAGATAACCACACACATCCACATCATCACAGATAGTCACTTCAACCTCATATGACCATAGGTCGGTAGAAAGGCAATTGCAATCTAACCTTATTTTCATCTAAACCAAACCTCTCATATAAAAAATATTCTATCAACGGCAAAGTGATATCCTCTATTGTGTGCTTCATCAACATACAACTAACGCGGTCGTTGCATTTAAACCATATCACGACTTTGTCCATCATAATGTCCTGCTAAAACAAACAGAAAAACTGATTCGGTTAGGTATAACTTATGTAGTTTTACTAGTTTACCTATCATTATTATTAAATCTACTCATCTCAATACAGAGTATCGTCTAGACAATTCAAAAATACAACACTATGTTTTAGCCTATATATTCCTACTCGACCCATATTCTACCAAATAAGCATCTCAATAAGCAAAGTTTTAAGCTTAAAAACTATTTTACCAAAATCTCTTCTCAAGTCCAATGTGAAAGATGCAAAGCAAGAACAAAGCTCCCTCGGATGAGATAAAGCAAGAATGAAGCTACGACAGTGTTCCTGCAAAACATGACACATAACTGACTCTATAATGCATAACTGATTCAGAAATGTATAACTGATTTTGTAACGTATAACTGGTTCATTAATGTATCGCTAATTGAGTTTTACTAGTTTAACTATCGCTAAAATCAACTCATATCAACTCAGATTTGATCGTTTAGGCAGTTATTATCTCTAATACACTATGTTTCAACCTATATATTCCAATTGTTACCAATTTCAAGTCGTAATTGAACCAAATTCTACCAAATAACCAAAGCAAAACTATCAATTTCAAGCTCAAATTTGATTCTGCAAATCACATTCTTAAGCCCAATACAGAGGTACAAATCAATAATGAAACTGTAGAGAATGACAAATGACGACAATGGCGGGCCCTGCAGTGGCCGGGCACGTCGAAAACAGTTTCAAAGACCGGCGACGGTGCATATCGTATTTCAACGTGAGAAGAGAGAAAAAACAAACTAGAGAAGATAGGAGATATAAAGAGTTTTTTTTTATAAACTAATTAATTAAATAGATGAGAAAGGTTTTTTCAACATATCAAATTTAATTAAAAAATTGTATATAAAAAGTTACATATGTGTGGACCAGTGGTGTAGTCACTTTACTAATTCTCAAGGCACCAGAAATCGAACTTCCTACCATACAATAGTATGAGTGGGATTTAAAATTCAGTAGGCTAATTGACAAAAAACAAAATTTACATATATATATATATATATATGTAGATTTAACTTTACTCAAATTGTAGTTTTGATACAAAAAATAATAAAGAAACGCCCACCGTGGGGCTCGAACCCACGACCACAAGGTTAAGAGCCTTGCGCTCTACCAACTGAGCTAGACGGGCTTGTTGGTAATGTAACTCTTCTCAAAATGTTAAAAATTTGTTTAACCAAGGGAGACATCAACAACATATCACAACGTTATTTTTGATGCATGGACAAGAATATATCATATCAAATTAAATGAAACATTTGTGTAAATTAAAGAATAAAAGATATGTTTCATTTAGTATCATCAGAAATCTCCACAAGAACAAATTCCATCTCTTTTTTTTTTGTCAACCAACAAATTCCATCTTTAAAATGATGAAATCTATCTGTGTCTCTAACGAAAATCTCTCTACTTGCGTAACTCGATATAAATTTAATGACCGTATGGCCTGAAGAGGTGTCCCCTCTGGTGTGTTTAGAAGACCAAAAACTACTGCTAGTTTCTCGCTATGTCCCCCCATAACGTCTGCTCTTGTTCTTGCTCCTCCACGTCTTGCAGAGCAAAATCCAAATTTGTGCGATAACCTGACTATATCATCTCTTCGCTAGTCTCATCCATCTTCTCTGTTATTTGATTTATCTGCGAATGCGATTTGTCACCAAGTAGTATGTATACTTGGTGCTTCACTTGAATCCAGCTGCATCTGGGGTTCTTCTTCAGTCCTTGACTCTCCATCTTGTTTCTAACACTGTCTACTTCTGCCCACATGCCTTTGCCAGCGTATATATTGGACAATAACACGTATGTCCCGAGGTTTTCAGGCTCTAGTTTAAAAAGCTTTTCTGCTGCAATTCCACCTAAATCTAGATTCTTTTGAAGTCTGCATGAATATAGCAGAGCTCCCCAGATGCAGGTGTCTGGCTCAAAAGGCATTTCCTTTATTAGATCATATGCTTCTTGTAACTTGCCTGCACGCCCGAGAAGGTTTACCATGCAAGAATAATGTTCCAACCTTGGTACAATCCCATATTTCTATGACATCATCTTAAATTATTTCCATCCTTCATCTGTTAAACCTAGTTGGCCACATGCTGATAACAAACTTGTAAAGCTGATGAAATCAGGCTTTAGCCGGGTTCTCACAAGAGATTCAAATATGCTCATTACTTCCTTGAATTTTCCGTGCATCGAGTATCCATTCATTATAGACTTCCAGCAGACTAAGTTTTTTCCTGGGCATCATATTAAAGACAATCTGAGACATGTTGATTCTTCCACATTTGGCATACATGTCAATCAGAGCACTCCCCCACATGAACATCATCCAAAAGGTTGACCCTTACTGCAAATCCATGAGTCTATCTCCCATGACCTAAAACTGCTATGGTTCCGCACGCAGGAAGCATAGAAGGGATTGTTACATGGTTTGGCTTCACCCCTGCAACCTGCATTTCTCTAAACAGTTCCAAGGCTTCAATATCTTTTCCCATTCTGTGCACATCCAGCAATGATTGAATTCCATGACACAACGTTAAGCTCCATATTTTGCTCCTTGAATAGCTCGAACATTTCAAGTGCCTTGTTAACAAGACCATTTCGTGATAGGCCTGTAATGTACGCATTGCAAACCCCAGTCTCCATCATCTCACATTGATCGAAACTTTTTATGATTCCATAGACATGCCCTGATTTCCCATACATATCAATCATTGCACTAATGACACATTTATCTTTGAGTAGACCCATTTTAATTATGTATCCATGAATCTGATTTCCCATATCTAGTTTTATAAGTCTCCAATTGAAGGAAGAACACTGGAAACTGTCACCTAATCAGGAAAAAATCCCAAATGGTGCATCTTTTGGAACATTATCACTGCTTCCCTGTGATACCCACTTCGATTAAACCCACTAAGAATACCATTCCAAGACACAATATTTCAAGTTTCAATAACAAACACAAATACGTTAAGTTCTCGTTGTATTGAATGTAAATATCGACTCAAAACCAAACAATACAAGTAACTTTCTTGTTCGTTATGTCGCATTACAAAAGCTCGTAAATACTTCATATATATAGACTCTTTTCCAATCTTGAAAAGGATCTATTACTTAACATATCTAAACAGAAATATTCACCTCTAAATCTATCTAGAAACTTTAATCTTATCTTCAATTTATTAGGTCTTATCTCTAAACTTTATACATCTTAATAAAGCTTTAACTTAGGCCTAACATTTGAAGCTTAACCAACATTCTCCCTTATAAGCTTCACTTCTTCTTTTGTTAAACACTTCACTCCAATAAGATTTCTCATTTGCTTGAAACGAACTCTTGCCAAAGCCTTTGTTAAAATATCCGCAAGCTGTCTTTCTCCAGGGACAAATTCAACTTCAATCTGTTCATTGCTTATACACTCTCGAATAAAATGATATCACTTATGAATATGTTTACTTCTTCCGTGAAACACCGGATTCTTTGTGAGCTCCAAAGCCGACTTGTTATCAATGTATATCACAGTTCTTTCGTGCTTCTTCGCTGTGACTTCGCTCAGCAATTCTTGTAACCAGATTGCCTGTTTTGAAGCTTCAGTAGCTGCCATAAACTCTGCTTCACACGAGGAGAGAGCAACAATTTTCTGTTTTTGAGAGTTCCATGAGACAGCAGTTTCACCATAATAAAAAATGTGACCGGAAGTACTTTTCCCATCATCTATGTCAACATTATGACTGCTGTCACTGTAACCTGAAAGTATGTTTGATCATGTTTTCTTGTATACCAAACCGCAATTTAAAGTACCACTCAAGTATCTTAGAATCTGTTTCAATGTTCTTCCATGTGACTCTCGCGGTTGATGCATGTATCTACTTACCATTCCAACCGAGAATGCTAAATCTGGTCTCATGTGCAACAAATACCTTAAACAGCCAATCTTCCTTCTGTAATCTGTTGCATCGATCTCTTGATCAGATTCACTCTCTTTGCACAACTTCAGTCCAAACTCCATTGGAACATGTGTCTTGTTGCAGTCTTCTAACCCTGCTTCTTGTAGTATCTTCTTTGTGTAAGCTTCCTGCTTTATCTCAATTCCCTCAGTACTTTGATTCACTTCTATATCAAGATAGAAGCTTAGTCTTCCCAAATCGGTCATCTCAAAATTCTGAGACATATTTGTCTTGAACTCATTGATGATATTGAGTGTGCTTCCAGTCACGAATAGGACATCTACATAGACTGCAACAATCAAACAATTCCTTCCTTCTTCTTTTCTATATACTGAGCTTTCTTTAACACACCGTGTGAACTGCAACTCACGTAATATTCCATCGAGTTTTGTGTTCCAACACCTAGGAGCTTGCCGTAAACCGTATAAGGCTTTTACAAGTTTGAAAACTTTATCCTCTTATCCCTTCTTTTCAAACCCTATTGGTTGTGAAACAAAGACATCTTCTGTCAAAATTTCGTGCAAAAATGCAGTTTTAACATCCAAGTGATGAAAGCAGCAGCCTCTCACATTCAATATATGCAAAGAGTACATAATCGTTTAGGTATGATGGAACATGACTCTGTCTCTGCGTTCTTCTGAGAGGTTGTGTCGTTTCTTCAGTAACTTCTTCTACTGTGTCTGTATTTTCTGCATCATTAGTCTCATCTTCACTATGATCATCTTGTTCAATAGACTCAGCATCATCATTTTGACTTTCATCCCATGTCAACTGAATTACTCTCTGTCCTAAATCACCATTGCTCTTATCTCCCTTCCAATCCCAAGTCTGATTTTCAACAAATAGCACGTCCCTGCTAATGATTATTTTCTTCGTTGTTGGATTGAGAAGTCGGTAAGCCTTTGAACCTGGTTCAATACCGAGATGAACAAGAGGTTGAGATCGGTCATCTAGTTTCTTCAAGCCTTCAGTCTTGGATTTTGCATAAGCCAAACATCCAAATACGCGTATATGATCAACTCTCGACTTTCTTTTCTTCAAGCTTTCATATGGTGTTTGCTTATGCAAAGCTCTGGTTGCAACTCTATTGATCAAGTATGTAGAATTCCTCACACTTTCTCCCCATAAGTAATTAGGTATTTCCATAGCTTTAAAGATGCTTTTAGTCATCTCCATAAGGGTTCTGTTTCTTCTTTCTACCACGCCATTTTGCTGTGGCGAATATGGAGCTGTAAGTTGTCTCTTAATCCCTCTTTTCTCACATAAAACACCGAAGTCTCTTGAAACAAATTCCCCACCTTTGTCAGTTCTTAGTTGCAGTACATTTGTTTCAAATTCTCTCTCAATCATAGTGACGAACTCCTTGAATTTCTTCAAAGCCTCACTCTTTTCTTTGAAGAGTATCGACCACATATACCTAGTATGATCATCTATTAAGACAAAAACATATCTGTTTTGTGCTGGCGTCGATGGTGAGATAGGGCCACAGAGGTCTCCATGTACCAACTCAAACGCTTTAGTAGCTCAGAATGTACTTGCCTTTGGAAACGTTTGACGAGTTTGCTTTCCTCTCAAGCATGAGTTGCAGAGATCTTTATCTATGGTAATAGCAGGCAAACCTTGTACCATCTTCAGTGTTGACATGTCTTTGAGGGTTTTAAAGTTTATATGCCCAAGTCGTGCGTGCCACTTCCATGATTCTTCATGAAATTTAGTGAGAATGCATGTCGGCTTCTCAATCTGCAACTTTACTTTATACAATCTATTAGCAGCTCTTTTCACTTTAACAAGTAGCATCCCATTCTTGTCGTGTAAAGTCAAGACATCACTCTTCATAAGGACTTCACAACCTTCCTCTGTTGTTTGCCCCAAGCTCAGTATGCTGCAGTTCAAGCTAGGTATATAGTAAATCTCTGACAATTTTCTCTATTCTCCTGTTTTAGTTCTAAACATAATCGACCCTTTTCCTTCAATTGCAACACATGATCCATCTCCAAACCTCACTTTCCATCTTATCTTTGTGTTTAGCTCACTAAAGTAAGACTCCTTTCCCGTCATATGGTTGCTTGCTCCTGTATCCAAGTACCATTCTCCACTATCTCGTTTTTCTATCTTAAATTTCTTCGGATTCACCTTCTCTTCATTAAGGAAGATTACTTCATGCATATAGACTGATTCATCAGCTCGTTCTGTCTCTGAATCATCTTGTTCTTCATCTATCTTATTCAGCTCTTCTAACTTTTTCTTTCTCTCAGGATAGACAGAGGCGAAGTGTCCTTTTTTATCGCATCGGAAACACACAATATTAGACATGTCTTTCTTCTCTTTATTTCTATCTTGGTTGTGTGTGTTTCGACCTCTTCCTTTCCCACGAGTCTGTCTGTTATACCGATTAGTTCTTGAGTACACTAGATCATCGTGAGATTCACTTTCTTCCTCTTCTTTTATTCGTTATGCGTAAGCTTTAAGACGTCCAACTATGTCTTCATACCCTGTTTTATTCAAATCCAGAACCTGTTCCAAAGAAGCAATAATGTGAATATATTTCTTCCTACGTAAGCCATTAAGAAACCTTTTCACCATCTTTGATTCTTCAATGGCTTCTCCTAGTGCTGCAGATTTTGATGCTAATTTCGACATCTTTCCAGCATAATCATCTATCTTGTTTGAGTCTTTCATCTTTAACCTTTCAAACTCTGACATTAAAGTCTGCAGTCTAGCTTCCCTTACTCTCTCTGCCCCCAGATTCCTTGCCTTAATAGCTTCCCACATTGCTTTTGGAGAGCTTTGATCACCAATTTGTAGGATGAGACTTTCTCGAACGGACTGAAACAACAAAGCCGTGGCTAAGTGCTTCTTCTCTTCAGCACTTGAGTCCGACTTAATTGACTCCCACACTCTGTGTACTTGTAAAAGTACCTTCATCCTCATTGCTCATACCGTATAGTTTGTTGATGTAAGCATAGGACACACAACAGCCGACGGAACTGACTCCTTCCTTATGGTCTTCACGTCATCACCCATGTCTCAAAGCTTCTTCTTCTGTTTCACAGGGACATAATCTTCGCTCTGGTACAAAATCAAATTGCA
Organism: Lepidium sativum; assembly: GCA_023374145.1. Classification (NCBI taxonomy): domain Eukaryota; kingdom Viridiplantae; phylum Streptophyta; class Magnoliopsida; order Brassicales; family Brassicaceae; genus Lepidium; species Lepidium sativum. Next base: position 69,234 of record JAKUCM010001260.1, on the reverse strand, counting down.
ATAACAAACACAAATACGTTAAGTTCTCGTTGTATTGAATGTGAATATCGACTCAAAACCAAACAATACAAGTAACTTTCTTGTTCGTTATGTCGCATTACACAAGCTCGTAATACTCCGTATATATAGACTCTTTTCCAATCTTGAAAAGGATCTATTACTTAACATATGTAAACCCATTGTACCGCACCTCACGTACATATGAAACAGAGAACCCTGAACAAAAGCATCCATATCCAGTCCAGAGACACGCTATACAATGAGTCTGTTTCTCAACCAGTGGAAGAACTTGTTTTGTCATTGCTTGAATCAAAAAAAAAAAAAAAAAAAAAAAAAATTCCCGCTACCTCAACTACCTTATAAATCCTCCACGCCACCATAATCGAAATCAACGGTTGCAGATGAAGCAATCCTGGCCGTTGACCTCTATCCTCCTGAGTATTTCAATGATCTCTCTTCTCTAAGAAAAAAAACGATTCACGGAGAAAGCAAAAATGATCCAAACGATTTTATTGTTCGTTGTTTTCTTTATCGGAACAGTCGTAGAAGCGCAGGTAATACCACCGGCGAGGCGTGATGGATTCGTTTACCCAGCGGGTCGGAAGATCGATCCGGATACGATACTAATCGAGGCGTATTTTGACCCGGTTTGCCCGGACTGTAGAGACGCTTGGGAACCGCTAAAGCTAGCGATTGATCACTATGGATCTCGCGTTGCTCTAACTCTTCACCTTATTCCTTTACCGTGAGTGTTTCTCAGGTCATCTTATTCAATTTCTTAGCTAGGTTGAGAAATTAAAACTGTTCAGTACCAGAAATTTTTTGTGAATTGCCATCTCTGATTGTATGCAAAAATGTTTCGTTCTTCTCTGTGCCTTGCAGGTTCCATGACAATGCATTTGTAGCTTCTCGGGCTCTACACATCGTTAATACTTTAAACGCCAATGCCACATTCAATTTGCTGGAAGGGATCTTTAAGCATCAGGTTCGATTATTGTATTAGGAAGCTAAACTCTTGCTGGAATCTAGAGAGTAAATGGATATGGGCAGTTCTGTTTCTTCAAATGAATGTCTATCCATGCACTCCATTTCACCGTGTTTGTCAGGTTTTGAAGGTCTTTTTATGATTAGTAAATGTTGTTTCAACAGTCATTGTTCTACAACTCGCAAACGCAACTCATATCAAGACCTGCAGTTGTGGACAAATTAATCAAACTTGGAACAATTACATTGGGAAACTCATATCATTCTGCTCTTAAATCTGGCTTCAGCAACTCAAAATCCGATCTTTCCACTAGGGTCTCCTTCAAGGTGATCTCTTCAGCTTTTGGTCCGCTGTATTTTTGCTCAATATAGTCAAGTAGATAAACAATTGCATTGATAGGGACCCTACACTGCATAGTCACTAGTCATCAATCTATCGTGCACTAAATGAGTTACAGGTTCCGTAGCCTGAAATCTGGTTGCTTACCTTACCTTGTGTGAAGGGCAATTTTTAATTGGTTTGCTTTTGTTCTGTTTGCAGTATAGCGCTTCAAGAGGAGTCTCGGCGACACCAACCTTCTACGTGAATGGGTTCGTGCTGCCCGGTGCTGGTTCTCCCATGGATTTTGAAGGATGGAGAAACACCATTGATCCTCTGATAAAACCACAAGAAGTTGACGTACGAGACACCTTCCTTTCATTCCTCCAGCAACCATCTTATTAGTACTACTTTCTATGTTGTGCCATACTTATATATCTTTTTATACTTTTTCATAGTCTGTCACTCTCTCTATACACAAAGTTATATATTGTTACATGGTTAACTATCTTTATTTGCATACACCTTAAGATAAGTCTTCAAATGTCTCACGTTTTGTAGCATTATGGTTTGTAGTAATTAATTTTCCTTTTCTTGAATTGTTTCATCAAATAGGAAAATATAAAACAAATGTTTGTTTGTTACATACAACAAATTTCATATATTAGAAAAGGTTATCTTAAAAACTATCATTCACTAGACCGACTTTAAAACAAATACTCTAAAGTCGTGCGGTTGAACTTCTCTCCTCTTTATAGAGAGTTTTCTTTTCTTTTTTGGGGTCCCATCTCTTTATAAAGAGGTTTTTCTCTCATTTTCTAGTTTAATGAACATTTTTTCTCTTCTCTCATCTTTGATTTTTCAAAGAATTGAGTAATCATTTCAGTCGTTGATGAGTAACTTTCAGTTTGGTCCGATTATTTTCCAAAATTTGCTTTGGAGTTTTTCTGGTGTTAATTTCCGAATGTCTCGTGGATTCTTTTGGCATCAGACATGAATATTGACCTCTATTATCGAACGAATTTCCAATCCAAATCTGAGATTTGAACTTTTATCACTTTCACCGTTTCCCATGGAGGAACAAATGTTGTTTATGTTCAGGACTTCTAGGTTGAGTCTGACGATGCCAAAGTGGATAGGAGGTTGAGTTTGTGACATGAAAATCTTTGTGATGTTTCCATTGGAGAAATTTAGACAATCATACCTTCAACAGTTTTTTCGGTAGTGTATTTGGAAGAGCCAATATGAGCAGTGACATACGGTGCGCCGGAGCTCAAGCGAGTGGACTACATGCCGGAACTTCTCAGAGGGCTACACATGTCAGTGTGGAAGTTTAGTTACAGTATCTAAGAGTTTCTAGATATTGGACTTTTTGTTTGGCCTATTTCTTTTTCTGCATATAGATGTAAATGTTAAGTTAAAAGCTTACAATTTTGAAGGATTCTGTCTGTATTACTTTCTTAATCCCAAACTATTTCCTTACACAAAGCCTGGATAATCCTTTACAAAACTGCTCTCTCATTTATATCTATATTTCTTTAGCTAAAAATTATAAAAAGACTTTAAACTCTAAAAGTATTCTTGTCCCTTGATATAGCCAAGTCAGATTAAGTATTCTCAGTCAACGGTTCTTCTTGATCCTTCCCTTTTGCTTGATTAAAAGACTTTTTTCTTTTCGTAAACACGTTCTAAGACATATCAACCACCCGCCGTTTCGAAACAAGTTTGCTCTCAAGCTTAATTGTGGAAATTGATTCACAAACTCCCTCATTAACAGCCACCTATTTTCGTGTGTTGGTATGCCTTTCCATTCCACTAATACTTCCAGTTTTCGATCATCATTATAACGTGTGTCTATGATATCTTGTGGACATGGAACAAATTTTGTAGCTTCATCTAAAGCATCTGGTAAGGGATTTACCGTATGGTTTTGGCCAATGACTGGCTTGAGTAAAGACACATGGAAGACCGAATGAATTTTTGAAGTAGGAGGAACAAGTAAGTGACCATACCAATTCGTTCTAACACTTCAAATGGTCCATAGAATCGAGCTGACAACTTATGGCAACTACGTTTTATGACAGAATGTTGACAATAAGGACGAAGTTTTAGGTATAACTTGTCTCCAATCTTAAATTCAAGTTCGCGGCGGTGTTTGTGTGCTGCGTTCTTCATTATTTCCTGAGCGCGAAGGAGATAATGCTTCACTTTCTGTAACAATTCTTTATTCATGTCTTGAATTTCGACACTATTGTCCAATTCATGATACATCTTCTGTAGTTCCAAAGACTTCACAATCGTAAGAGCTAATAAAAAAACCGACCCTGTATGATCCATAGTTGACATACAACGAGATAAGCCATCTGCAACTTTGTTTTTAGTGCCTAGTTTATATTCAATTGAGAAGTCATACACTAACAGCTTAGTCAACCAAAATTGGTACTCCATTGACACCTCATGCTGATCCAATAAGAACTTTAAGTTTTTTTGGTCAGTACTCACGATAAAACGCCGACCAAAAAGGTAATGTTTCCATTTTAAAACAGCCAAGACAATTTCCATAAGCTCCGTTTCATAAATCGGCTTGCGTTGCTCCTTCTCTGTAAAACCATGACTAAGGTAAGCAATGAGATTTTTTCCCTGCATCAAAACAACACCCACACCACACCCTGACGCATCAACCTCAACAATAAACTGTTTAGTGAAATCCGGAAGAGATAATACTAGAGCTTCTAACATCGCTTTCTTCAATGCATCAAATGCCATTTGAGCTTCCACAGACCAAAGAAACTTGTCCTTCCTCAATAATTTTGTCAAAGGTTTTGCAATAGTGTCGTTATATCTCACAAAACGGCGATAATATCCCCATAAGTCCCAAGAACCCACACAAAGCTTTGATTGTCCGATGGGTATGACAATTAACCATTGCCTCATTCTTATTAGGATCCATAGAGACCCCTTCAACCGAAATAATGTGGCCTAAGTAATTAATTTTGTCTTGAAGAAATGTGCATTTCTTTTTGTTGGCAAACAATTGTTGTTGTTGCAAAACCTGAAACACTTGAGTGAGATGATCAATGTGTTCAAGAATGAAATACTATACACAAGAATGTCATCCAAAAAATGAGAACAAATTTCCTAAGAAATTGCCTAACTAATTCGTTCATCAAGCGTTGAAACGTAGTTGGCGCGTTAGTTTCATCACAACAAACTCATAGTGAGCATCGAACGTACGGAACACTATTTTCTTAATATCAGATGCACACATTCGAATTTGATGATAATCAGATCGTAAATCCAGTTTAGAAAAAACACAAGACCCTTTTAGTTCATCAAGTAATTGGTCAATAGTTAGGATCATGAACTTATCTGGAATTGTCGCTCTGTTTAATACTCTATAATCGGCACAAAAACGCCATCACTTATCTTTCTTTGGTACCAACAATACGGGATTAGAGAATGGACTATGGCTTGGCCTGATAATGCCCATGTCCAACATCCCTTGCACCTGTCTTCCCATATTCTCTTTTGGTGCATGTGGATAGCAGTATAGCATGGTACTTACTGTTGCAGTACCTGGTTTCAATGTAATGACATGCTCATGACCACAAATAGGTGGCAGTCCTTGTGGCTCAGTAAAAATAACATGAAAACGTGTTAGCAGATTTTGAATAATCTGAGGTAAACGAGAGGAAGAAACTGCTGTGATAGCCGCATGAGATACTGAAACATCTTCCCATAAAAGGATATATGAAGCAGCCACCGTTTATCTGAAAGGAATTCCCGCTTCATGTAAGGAAGAATCACCAAAAAGTGTGACACGTTGACCCTTATATAAGAAGGATATCCTCTGCTCATCAAAATCATACTCACATCTTCCAAGAGTCCCCAACCATTGCATACCAAGGATTAGATCAACACTACCCAGTTCTAAAGAAATGAAATTTGCTTCAAACATAGTGCTAGCTACCGAGAACTCGACACCCTGACAAACTCGGTTGCATTTTATTTTCAGACCAGTGCCTAAAGATACCTCACATCTGGATAAGACTCAACATTTCAACTTTAAGCAAGTAACCAATAATAGAGACACAAATTTATGACTAGCTCCACTGTCTAATAACACGATCAGTAAACCAACTCTATAAAAGACCACCTGGGTCCATTAATAATAAAATTTAAAGACAATTGAAAAAACAAATACTCTATGGAAAATTGATTGTCCTAATAAAATAAAGTGTTTATATGGCAAACATTATCAGGGTGTACGACTGTTAAGCAAATCTCCAAGAAATTAAACATGACATAAGATGTAGCTGATGTGGCGTAGATGTGGAGACCATCAACCATGTTTTGTTTGAATATCCTTTGGCAACAGAAACTTGGGAGATTTTGTGTATAGCCTATGTTGTCGACATTTTCCTATGGAACACAATTTGGTATAATCTAGACTATATTTTTGGCGCATTCTTGACCAAGTAGATGTAAGGATATATCTAAATGGTGAAAATTAGCCAGTGTGACTTTCAACTATGAGAGGGTTCAGAAACGTTGTTACCAATGCCAAAGGTTAACCCACGATAAGGGTAAATTTCCAATGCTTGTTAAGATGAGGCAAGACAAAACATCTTTGTTTAAGAAAAAGGCGCTGGAAGATTTGACAAAGAAGAAAGAAGGCCTATATGAATCTTACCCACTCTATGGAGTTTTTGATGACAATCTAGTTGGAAGGTATAAAATACGGGTCGCCCTCTAATTCATCCTTCTATTTTGGATGAAATGTGTCTCTGCTTACTAGTAGCTAATGAGAATGATAAAGCTGTTCGTGTTGAAAAAGTTAAAAGATTAGTTAAAGAAGCAAAGATAAATCATATTACCCAAAATTTGGTTTCGCGTTTAGAACCCGCTCATCTGGTTTCAGCTGAGATAGATAAAAGAAAAGGCATCATTGCTGAATATGAAGCTAAGGAAAGAGTAGAAAAAGCTTTAAGCATCTTGACAATCCTCCGAATCTATCGGCAGCTGCCATTGCTTATGCGCTTCTTGTGAAACACTTGGAGGACATTACTATTCTTCTTTTCTATGGTTCTCCATCCCTCTTGGATAAGGAGTAAAATAAGTTGTCGATGTCTCGTTCTTTTAGCTCCTTTGCAGGTTTTCATGTTGGTCTAGCTGGGACTATTTAAAAGTCTTCATCTTCAAGGAAACCCTTTATTCTCCAGAGAACCTATAAGAAGAAAGTCCCTTATGATTGGAAGCCTAAATCAAGCCAATTACCTGAAGGTTCTAGCTCTGCCTCTTGTAAGCGCAGACCCACATGGTGGGCTACATGATCCAGAATGAGTATAATTTTTGGAATTGTCAAGGCTCTGGAGGGGATTGACAATTGCTAGGCTAATAGAACTGCGACTCCAGCACTTCCCAAATCTTTTGTTTTTGATGGAGCAGTGATATATTAGTAGATCTCCAAATTTGGTTAGGCTATGACTGGGTTTTTTACTATCGATCATGTAGGCCTTAGCTGTGGGTTACCTCTCTTTTGGAAATCGTCTGTCAATCTGGTTGTAGATTATGCAGACAAGAATATAATCGACGCTTGTGTTAACATAAGTAACCTTTCCCTATATTTGTTGTGTGTTTATGGTGCTCCTATTATTGTTTAAAGACATGCCTAAAGTTTGAGTTAGGCTTATGAGAATAAGTTCCTGTAGAAAATCTTACAAATGGTGCATGCTTGGTGATTTCAACTCCATCTTGCATTCTGCAGAAAAAGGTGGCCCGTAAAAATCATGTTTCGTATGTGCTCCTTTTGTAGAACTAATCTTGGTATGTAAAGAATCAGAGTTAAGAAGGTTGGTTGTAAAATTAAAGTAAAATTACTTATTTTTATAGAAATAATTATGTGGGATGTCCTCTTTTGAAAGTTATTTATATCAAATACCCTTCACTATATTTTCTCATATAGAATATTCTCTTTTGCATCAAAAAGACACTTTTATTCTTGACCATAACTTTCTTCTCTCCTACTTTGTTTATCAATTAACCACATGGTCATTCCCTAATTGATCTCACTATATCGATGCTTATTAATAATATAGTTGGACAACAAAAACATGCTTTTGTTTAAATTTTTTTTTATACATAGACGAGACATTGATCACATTCTCATATCATTGCATGGACATAGATAAAATAATAAAGCAAAATTATACATGGACATAAGTTGAAATCTTATAAATGGGTTAACAATTGTACAACTTGACATGGAAAATTTATCTTGTGAGAAATAGACAAAGTTTTAAGTGTTCAGAGACATGTATCCATAACAAATTATAAAATGTATATATGGACATAGTTTAAAGTAAGTATAAATACATGGACCAAACACTATCCAATGAAAAATTTATGAATGGGTTAACAATTGTACAACTAAACATGAACAAATAGGTTTTGGAAAAGTAGGCAAGGTCTTAGGTGTCAAGGATGTAGACATGGAAATAGCTCAAAGTAAGTATAAAGACATAGACCAAAACACCATTTGATGAGAAAGGATGTAATTATTATTGGTCCAGTTCTAAAAGTAAGTATAAAGACATGGACCAAAACACTATCTGATGACAAATTTATGAATGGGTTAACAATTGTACAACTGGACATAAACAAATAATATTGTAACAATTAGACAAGCTCTTAAGCGTCCATGGACATGTAGCTGTAACAAGTTTTAAAGACATGGACCAAGACACTATTTTAAACGTCCCTGATGATACTACATATCATTTCATTGTTAATCAAATAGACGTGGTCATAAGATATGGTCATAAGATGTAATTGTTGTTTGTCCAGTTCTGCTTATAACAATAAACATGGACTCTATTGTTAGTTTCAAACCCTTATAAACCCTGGCAATGGAAAACCCCAATTTTAGATGTCCTTGTCTTAACATTTTTCAAAGATCGATCAAACACCAAAATCCCTATTACAGAAAAATCTCTCTCAAACCAAAACCCCTTTCAAAGAAGATAAACTCTAATTTTTCTGAAATTCGTCTATGTCTATAAATCTGAAATTTATCCTTTCATGTGGACATAATCAAATCATTTGAAGTGGACAAATCATATTATAGGAAAAATTATGCCAAGATATCGTTTATCCATCTGAAATCAAGACCGCCACTAGAACCGACTTCAAAGCCATTCTTATCTCTAACTTCCAGCACCGCTGAAACATTGCTTAAATGACCACAGCGTGATGTAGATTCATCGCTGAAAAACTAGCCATAAAGGTCATTAGAAGACGTTAAAATATCTTAGAAAACGGAGGGACAATTTTTCGTTGAACCCAAAATCTCTTTTATTTGGAAGCTTTCCTTTGTCTTTGTAATATATCCTCTTATTTGAAATTTTACCTTCTTTTTCCCAATTTTTTTCCTTCTCTTCGTTTCTAACGATTATCGTTTCATTTAACTGCTACTTTTAAGGTTAAATTTTTTAATTTATTGTCCAGATAGGGCATGCGGGAAGGAGGTATGAGAAAAAGAGCATTTTGAACAAATAACTTTTTTAAAAGGGCATTCCATATGAATTTATCTTCTTATATCTACTTTGAATTTTTATTTTATAAATTGATTTTCAATTAGTTGTAGATTATTATTAGTTAGAATAAAACATAATATGACAGCACAGAGATCGAGTCTCCCCATCTACATTATGTAGGAATTTGGTTATTGGGGCCGGCCCAGTTGTGGTCAAATATAATTTGCCGTTGACAAAAAAAAAAAGAATAAAACATAATATATTTTGATTAGAAAATTAAAAGTTAAACAATTTTTCAGTCCCACTCATAAAATTTTTAAATATTATCTATTACGAAACAAAAAAAATATCGGGGATGAATAATAAATTTATTTTAAAACTTTAATTTTCAGTAAATAAATTAAAGATTGTGATTTGGCAATTTTGACTATGTATATTGGTTTTCCTTAATCAACACTCATTTTTAATAATTTAATATTTTATTTTATGTCTCTTCCATGTAATTATACAATTATAATTATTTTATTTTATAATAAAAAATATACAATTAAAATATGTCACATGACATATAGTTACCTTTCTTCTCTCTTGATTCAACGTGTTTAATCTTTTCAACATGGTTTAATCCATGTCATATTTAATATATTAAAAACCTCATTATAGCAATTATGCTATTGTAAATAGTATAAAAGTTTTAAAAATGCTTAGGTGGCTAGTTAAAAATGTTTCAAAACCTACTTGTATTATTGTATTTGTTTTGTCGGAAAAACAAAAAAAAATCATTGAATATGATTTTTGAGAAAACGAGCAAATCCACGGTTAATTGTTGGTCTTATCCACTGTTTGGCTTTGACTCGGTTTAAGCAACTTACTCGGTTTAATTACATGGACCGTCTTGCTTGGATTACAGATAGTGATATACAAACAAAATTTCCATGTCGTGCTAAGATTATAAGGGATAACACAAACGAACCGGAAAAAATATTGGAGATTGAAAAGTTGACCAAGAAGTTTGCAAAGATGCATGATGCATTACGGTCGTGTTCGTTTCTCCGTATGGCTGTTCCATGCAAATAAAGATAGAAAATATTGTTCATATAAATACATTTTACTATCATATCTAGATAAAACTATCAAATGAAACAATTAGATTTATTTTAAATTTTGAGTAATGCCATATATGTTTGGAAAAATCATCTAGATACAATATACTTTGAAAATTTTAAAATCACTAAAATAACGCTAAACATTATTGAGAATTACACATATGCATATTAACTCAAATGTCGGTTTCTTATTCTTCATCGCTTTTTTCTCTCTTTGTGTAGGGTTTATTCATTGCAGAAGCTTGCATAAGCTTGTGGAAGCATGTTCCATTACTCTCTTTTCATTGCTATGATTATCCTAGATTTGTTGGATTATCTTTGATTTTTCTAGGTTTTGTTCTATTTTCTAGATTTAGCTTGATTTTTTTGGATTTGCTTCGTTGTGTCTATTTCAGCACTGAAAAATGGATAGAACTTTCCGTTAGGTCTATTTCGGGTTAGAATCTTAGAAAACATTGCATAAGGTGTGTTCACTAAGACAAGTGATATCATTTTCCATTTTGTATCTACATGAATCACCATTGTAGATAGTTTTTTTGTGTAGTTAGACTTGGTTCTAGAGTGATAACATGATTTTACTCTAGTTCTCAAATCCTATTACAAGAAGATGTCGAAGTAGTATAATAGGTGTCATTCCAAGTGGTGTGTGACTAGCAATCATAATATGATAGACTACTCTAGTTCAAGCCAAATCATATCAATGGTTTGTAATCTATCAACCTAATTGAGAAATTCAAAAGTAACAGAACAATGGAAATCAAGTGGAGTGGATATATAAATCAAGTGGAGTGGATATATAAATCAAGTGCAGTGGGAATAGAAATCAAGTGCAGTTGAAAAAATTAGGCAATAAATGAGAAAAATGTTTCTTAAGGGCCGGAGATCATGGACCAGTGTATCACTTTTGATATATACGCATTTTAGCATGTTTTAGGTATCATTTTTAGTTTTTTTTCATACATTTTTGTTGCATTCACATCACATTCGAGTCGTTTGTAGTTTGTTCACATAAGTTACATTTGCATATCATGCACTTTGCATTCCGAGTTGCTTTCAAGAAGTTTGGACTAGATATGAAGAAGTAAGACGACTACGACCACATACCACGACGACTCGGACAATGTACTGGTGTCAACGGATCATCTACTTCTCGCCTTTAAGCCATCAAAAATGTAGACACTATTTAGTATCGGTTGTGAAGGTCCATTCGTATCTCCTTTTCCTTTAAGCTCGCCTTTCGCTCCACCCTAAAAAATGACCTTCCCTCCTAAGACTTTCTCAAAGTTTAGCAAATTTTCTTCTTTTCCTGTCATGTGCCTTGAGTATCCACTGTCAAAATACCAGCGGTCTGTCGATGATATAATGATCCTTATCTGTTGTGTAAGCTACCTGAGAATATATATCTAGTTTTTGGACCCAACTTATGTCAGAGTATGATCATCCTTATAGAACTTCCGTTGATCCATGATCCTGTGAAGACGCATCTAAAATATGTAGCATTTAGATTTAATGTGTCCATATTTTATACAGTACCAACATTTTGGGAGAGAATTCCAATAGTCTTGAGACAAGTTCCTATCATATTGGTCGTACCTCTGCTGTCGACCATAATTCTGTTGTTGACCAAACCACTGTTGCTGATCATACCAATGTTGTTTACTAACTCTTTGTTGCTGACCGTACCACAGCTGGTTAACAAACCTATATTTCTGACTAACCCTTGATCACTGATCTTACCACTGTTGTTGGCTTAACCCTGGAGAGGTCTTTTGAACTAGTTTCTTGATTCTTTATTGAGATGATGAAGCCTTATTACCATCAGTTACTTTAACAAAGACGGTATTAGCTGTTGTGTTCTCAGCACCGCAATAACCTACCCCAGTTTGCCTTGTCAGTTCTTCCATACTGCTAAATATTGTCGAGATCCTTTGATCATTTAGACAACATCTTAATGTTCTTAAGTTGTTCAGACATGTGACTCTCTAGTTTTGCATTCTTAGCCCTTTCAGACTCTAGCTTTGTATCTTAATCCTGAACCTTGTCCGACAAAACCTTGTTCTCATCCAATAGTATGCTATTTTATTCTTTTAACTCAACAAGTTTTTGACAAAAAATCTGTATTTCATCAGCATGTGACAACCTAGATCTTCCTCTTCTTCTGAATCTTATTTAGTATGAGAAACATGAACACATTAATTGACAAATGTCTAACCTTCTTCCTCATTTCCAGCCACAAAGTCTTTGTCCACAATCATGTCTACTAAACCAAATTTTGCCATGTATGATTCCAGATCATTGTTGCCATCCTCATCGTCTATGTCACTCTCACTCTAACTCAACAGAGCAGTCTTCTCCTTCTGTTTGAACGTACCAATACACTCAGACTTCATATGACCATACCCCGAATACTCAAAACACCTTAAAGTCATTTTTCATCTGATAGATGGACAATCTGCTTTGAAATGTCTAAACCCTTGACACTCATGCATTATTTTTTAGACTTTTGTTGGTCCTTTTCAGAGGTCTGTCTGGATGACATATGATTATCTCTTTTCTGTCCTCTTTCGAATTTCTTGAGGTACTTCTTCACAATTAATCCTACTTGATCCTCAAGTTCAGTTGTCTATGGTTTTGCCTTTTCTTCAGCTAACAGAGCAATTCCTTTTCCATGATGCGGTTCAACACCTTTGTTGAGTTGAATCTCATACGAATTCATTATACCAACCACTTGGGCGAAACTCATATTGTCAGAGTTTTGTGTCACGTCGAGAGCGGATCTGTGTCCATGATATTTTGAAGGACGACAGTGCAAGAACTTTTTAACAAGTTTCTTATCATTGTACGTTTTTCCTAAAACCAAAGCTTCATGAGACAGAGTATTAAGCTTACTGCTGAAAGCTTGTATGGTTTTGTGCTCATCCATGGTAAGAGCTTCAAAACGAGTGGCTAGCATATCAATTATAGTTCGCTTTGCGCTGGAGGTTCCTTCAAATGATAACTGCTAGATATCCCAAGACTATGTTGCAGTTGTACATCCTTGTACTTGATTGAATTAATTCAACGTCAGGGTAGTGAATATTGCCGACATGGCCTTGGAGTTGTATTTTGACTCAACCTTCTCCTTGGCTGTTAAACTCTTCTTTGGTTTTGGAACAAGCTCATCACCATATTTCACAGTTGGTGGTGTCTATCCATCTTTGACAGCCCCCCAAGCCTCTTCATCAAAACCTTTGATGATCTGTTTCATCTGAATCTTCCATTGACCAGAATTATTTGGATCCAGTATCAACGTATCTCTGACTGCCACAAGCTGCTGTTTTTCCTCCATTCTTTTTGCAGGATCTCACCTGATTTGGTTAGCTGGTCCCCTCTGATATCAATTAAAATTGTATAGAGACAAAGATACATAAACTTCAATCGGAAAAACACCGATCTAACGCTCAAAACTTGTTTTATTAATATAATATTTTCTACAAAATACTTATACTTGCTAGTTACAATTCTCACAAGCACAAAATGAATGAATACTCCAACGAGGCTCACTAAAGTTTTCTTCTCTGTGAACCTTAACCTAATTCTTTCCCTCAAAAGTTCTAAAGTGTTATGCGGCCATGCCAAGCCCTCCTAGCCTCTTTCTAAGGTGTACACCATAACATAGAATCAACTAAATCTCTATAAAATGGAAACTCACAAGATATGTCAACTTTCCATTTTTGCTTGACAACGATCTGTTGTTTCCGTTCACAACTTCTTGTCTTTGTACACCTTAACCTAGAATTTCCAAATCTCTCGGAAATGGAAATTCTCAAGTTACAATAAGTTTCTATTTTTTCTTTACAGTAATCTATCGATTCTGATAACAACTCTCTGTCTTCATCTCACCTTGATTAATAAATTTTCGTGTCAGCTTATCTTTTAACTTAGTTTTTTTACCATTTTACTACTACATCGTATGATAAAATCGAGAAACTCTATATTAAAGTAATTATTAATTCTAGCTGAGAAATCAAATATGTACATTTAAACGTGACTTGTATCATATCTCCAACACAATCAAATATTTCTCTCTGTTTTTTTTTTTAATTTCTGTTAAAGCACATGTTCATATTTCTCCCCGCATAAACAAACCAATTGTTAAAATATAACGTTATAAAATAAGACAAAATACTCGTCACAGCATAAGAGAATGGATATTTTTGTTAAGTTTTAGAATTATATGCTAACACTCCTACGTAAAGTAAGTCTTCAAGTGTTTAAGCCAGGTACGGTTAGGTTTAAAGCGTTGAAGCTAAATTTGAAGATTGCTTGCTATGCAAACATCAATAAACTTAGAAAATAAGTAACCGAGAAGATAGAGATAGTTAGTTTATTTAGGAGATATCTAAATGAGATTGAGTGTTATCTAAACTAATTATATTTCTATTGTAATAAGATTTCTTAATTTGAGGGCATATATAAGGAGGTGCCGACATAACTTATGAGCTTTGAGAGAGATTAAGATAATTAAGAGAGCTTTGATTTTGAAGGGTAAAACAACATAAACCAATAGGTTCTTTGGAAATTCGTAATTTATGTTGAATAAAAATCAAATCTTTGAATTTTTTTTCAACGGCAGATTATATTAGGCCACAACTGGCCGACCCATTAGCCAAATTCCTACATAATGTAGGCGGGGGACTCGATCCATGGTCGTACAAATGAGCTGCCTTTAGTGGACTTACCGCCGGCCACTAGGCTAAAAGCCATTTGCAATTCAAATCTTTTTTAGAATTGCTATTTTTACGGCTCTCTCTTTAAATTGATTTATGTGACATTATCACTTAAAATTTGATATTATTTATGTATAATTTGTATTTTATAAGCAAATATTTCGCAAATGGCTCTTAGCCTAGTGGCAGGCAGTAATTCCACATAAGGCAGCTTATTTGGACAACCAGGGATCAAATCTCTCTGCCTACATTACGTAGGAATTTGGCTATTGGGCCGGTCAGTTGTATCTCAATATAATTTGTCGTTAACAAAAAAAAAGCAAATATTTCTTTACCAAAAAAGTAAAGATAAAATACTAACAAGTATTTAATGACAAAATTAATCATTACACAAGTAGCTATGCGATTCTGGATCACTAAACTCAGCAATAAAACAAACTTCTTAGACTTTCAGTATCTAATACTGATTCCCTTCTTCCAGGTAACAAAATCACTTTTTCGAGATCTTTAAAATAATAGTCTACAATAAGGCCAAACATAAAAAATTAAGGTACTATATATAAGTTTGATAATTATTTACCATTCTTCAAGACATCATCTCATGTCATATGCCCATACACATTTAGTATATGACTAGAAGAACTAGAACTTGAACATGTATATTTATTTTCGAGGTTGTTTTGTCTTTGCAACATTCTCCAATACAGTTTTTAAATCTTCTCTTTTTGGTCTTCCTGATTTCCTTCGTACTTTAGACAAATAACATTTTTGGGAAACGATTTTTACTTGATACATGACAAGTGGTCATGGTTTTCTACTTGGACATCTAAGTAAACAAGAATCAAAAGCAATGGGCTATATAGCATTGTGAAGAGAAAGTTACATTCTCCAGAAAAAATAGCCATAACAGAGTGGATGAACGGTGGGAGAGATAACCGCAGATTTTATGCAGAGGAAAGATTCAATTAGGGAACGTTTGATGTCCCCAACTCATGCAAAATGCTTAATTTTCCTAGGGTTGGATGTCGTATGAGTGTTTACAATTAAAACAGTTATGAAAATCATTTTGACAATTATAATAAAGTCTCAACATTGAAAGTGACGACGTGTGTAGCCTTAGAGGCCCAAATTACCTTATAGAATGTGAAAGAGTTTGAATTGAAAACTGAACTTTCATTAGAGTTCAAAGATTCTGTTACAAGAAGAAAACACGAATCTGTCCTTCTTCTCTGTCAAAAGCGTCTCTTAGAGAAGAAGAAACTTCTCGGAGAAAATGAACCGAGTCTAATTACAAAAGATTGGTTAACATAACCGAAATCTTATTTAACCAAGTATAAAAACAATACCGAACCAAGACTAAGACTAAACCAGATCGGTTTACTAATCTAATATCCCCTCTCAAGATGGCATTTATATGGACTTCAATGACATATTGCCCAAAGAAGTGATGAAACTTGCCTGGACCCAACGATTTTGTGAACATATCGGCCAATCGACTATTTATCTTGACATGAAGAGTCTTGATGAGCCCACATGTAAATTTTTCCCAAACAATGTGACAGTCGAGCTCCAAGTGTTTGGTTTTCTCGTGAAAAACAGGGTTACTCACAATGTGTATGGCTGCAGTTGAGTCACAGAAAAACGGAACTGACCTTGCTTTACAGATTTGTAATTCAGTGAGTAAGTTTACTAACCACTGATCCTCTTTCACTGCAAAGCCCATTGCTCTGTATTCGGACTCAGCCGAAGATAGTGATACTGTATCTTGCTTCTTGCTCTTCCATGAGATGAGAGAATCACCTAGGAACATGCAGTATCCTGATGTAGAGCGCCTAGTCTCTTTACAGGATCCCAATCTGCATCCGTGAAATCCTTCAAGGTCAGATCACTATTTGCAGAATAAGACCAAGATTGATAGTGTTTTTCAGGTAACGCAGAACTTTGTAGGCTGCTTGAAGATGGGATTGTTTTGGGTTTGATGAAAACTGACACAGACGATTCACAACAAAGGGTATGTCTGGCCGAGTTATGGTCAAGTACATTAGTCTCCCCACTAATTGTTTATAAACGGTAGCATCAGGTAAGAAAGGTTCATCACTATCAACAGTTAAAGTGACACTAGGATCCATCGAAATGCTAGAGGGATTGCAAGCTTGCAGTCCAACCACAACTAGTAGTTCTAGAATATACTTCCTTTAAAAGATTGAGACTCCATTACTAGATCTAACTATTTCAAGGCCCAAAAAGTACCTTAAAGGACCGAGATCCCGAAGCTTGAAACACTTATGAATAGCCTTTTTGAAATCTTCAACTAGATAATCCTTGTTTGCGGTGATGATGATGTCATGTACGTACACTAATATTGCCGTGTATTCACTTCCAATGTTCTTGATAAATAGAGTGTGGTCTGTGTTGGAATTGACGAAACCAAGGTTGAGTAGAGAGCTGCTGAATTTGAGGACCCATTGTCGTGATGCCTGCTTTAGTCCATAGATTGACTTCTTCAACTTGCAAACTGCTGCTTCTGGGAGACTCTGACCATTTGAAGCTGTATATCTAGGAGGTAAATGCATGTAAGTCTCTTCGTCTAAGTCTCCGTTGAGAAAAGCATTCGAAATATCCAGTTGGGTGAGGCTCCATCATTTTGTAGCTGCAACTACAAGCAACGTCTTCACTGTGGTCATCTTTGCCACTGGTGAAAATGTGTCCATGAAATCAACCCCCTATTGATGCGTGTATCCTTTTGCCACTAGTCTTGCTTTACATTTTTCCAGAGTACCATCGGCATTGAGCTTCGTCTTATAGACCCCTTTACAGTCGATTGCTCTTTTGTTAGGAGGCATAGCACAAATGGTCCATGTTCCTAATTCTTCAAGTGCCTTAAGCTCCTCATTCATCGCCATCAGCCATTCATCAAACTTTTTTGCTTGAGCAAAGGTTGCTGGTTCTCCATAGGCCAATTACTGCACATATATACTTGCTGTATTCATTTGATAAATGGTCATAGGATAGATAAGCTGCAAGAGGAAAAGGCAAGTTAGTTTCCTTGACATTAACATAATAGTCAACAAGATGATTTGGAAGTTTTGTAATTCTTTTAGAGTGAGAGGGAAGAGGAATTGATGTAGATTGTTTTGTGGCGGCTGGAGGATTATCCTTTGCTTTTTCTCTAGCCACAGTCTCTGTTTTTGGATTTTCCTATTCTATAATTCCCACAGAGCTTTTTGAGAATGTCATGTTTCCTCTTGACATTTCTCCTTCCAGATCTTTATCAAAGAATGAAGACAAATCATTAATCAGATTAGCCTCAGCTTTGAAAGGAATTTTTTTTTCATAAAACACCACATTTTGAGATACAAAAATATTATTTGTTTCCAAATCCATTAATTTGTAGCCTTTGTATCCCATGGGATAACCAAGAAAAACACATCGTTTTGCTCTTGGAAGAAATTTGTGTCGATTCTTGGTTGACGTTGTGTTGTAACAGAGGCATCCAAAGACTCACAGTTCTTCATAGTTCCTTGTTTTCCTATCAAGACTTCAATGGGGGATTTTCCTTTGAGGAGTGGTGTTGGCAACCTGTTTATAAGAAAGACAGCAGTTAGAACACAATCACCCCATTGCTCAAGTCCAATGTTACTCTGAAACATGAGAGCCCAAGAAACATTTAGAATGTGCTGGTGTTTTTGTTCAACCACCGAGTTCTGCTCAGGGGTTTCCAGGCAAGAATGGTAGGCTATAATCCCTTTTGATCGGAATAGATTATCAAAACAAAGTTCCGGCGCATTGTCTGATCTCACACCCTTGACTTGAGCTCCATACTGAGTTTGTATCATTGTCAGGAAATCAGGAAAAATCTGCGAAACATCACTCTTCTTTTTCATTAGATAAATCAATGTTACCCTGCTGTAGTCATTTACAATGGTTAAAAAATATCAGAATCCATCAATTGTTTCCACTGAGAAAGGTCCCCAAACGTCTATATGGAGTAGATCAAAGGAACTTTCACACATGTTATTATTAGAGATAAAAGGCACACACTTTTGTTTAGAAAGTTGACACACATCACAGTGGAAGGACCTTTATTGATTTTATTGTTGGGAATGTCCTGTAATCATTTGTACTTACTCGTGTGGTCGGTTCTAACATCGAGATTAGACAAAGTCATATGGTACTAGGGGTTGTAATGGCTTGCTAGAGTCCACTTATAATCTGTGAGTTGAGATACTCACTGCTAGTACTGTATGATCCTACTGGGTCACACACCTAACCAATGGAGACAATTCAATAGGGAATAATCATTATAGGAATGATTCATGACTTGAGCGTAATAATACATGGTTTCGGATGAGAACATGTGTTTTGGGCCATGCCTAAATTAATCCTAATTCAACTATAGTTAGGTGTTTTGGGCTGGGTCTAAATTAATCTTAATTCAACTAGGAATTAATTAGGTGTTTTGAGTTGAGCATAAATTAATCCTAGTTCAACTAGGACTTAATTAGGTTAACTTAAACTCCCTATATATATGATATAGGCACGTTTTTGACAAGAGGAGAAACCCTAGTCGCTCATTGTACAAGTCGAAACCCTAAGAGAATTGCACGCAAAGTTCTAGCAGACTTCTCTTCTACTTGCGTGCGTGTGGACTACCAATAGAGGTGCTACACTTGGAGCACTTGTTGATCATATACCTGATCTTATCTCTGCGGCACTAACCAAACTTCAGGTATAATCGAGTTCCCTATTTTTTCAGATTCAATTAAGTTAATATAAGACCTAGCGCTTAGGGTTTTTGCTAGATTAGTCAATTGATAATTGTCGAATTGCTCAAAAACATTTCAATGGTATCAGAGCCATGTTGTATTTTTATTGAAATATGATTTTTTCATACTTGATTAATTGTTTAAAAGTTTGTTTTAATTGACTTAGAATGCATGATTAGGGTTTTGATGAAATCAAAAATCAGAGCTGATTTTATTATTGCTGAAATTGAAAATTTGAGTTGGTTGTAATCTTAATGAAATCTGATGTTTTCATGCTTGATTGATTGATTACAAGTTTTTTTTAATTGAATTAGAATGCATGGTTAGGGTTTTGATGAAATCAAAAATCAGTGCTGTATTTTATTATTGCTGGAATCAAAAATTTGAGCTGGTTGTAATCTTAATGAAATCTGATGTTTTCATGCTTGATTGATTGATTAAAAGTTTGTTTTAATTGAATTAGAATTGCATGATTAGGGTTTCATTGAAATAAAAAATTAGGGTTTAATTGAAATCGAAAAATTAGGGTTTTGTTGAAATAAAAAATTAGGGTTTCATTGAAATCGAAAAATTAGGGTTTATGGTTTAAGGGTTCTGATGTGATAAACCAAAATAAAATATAACCTAATTTAAAATAGCTCTGAATGATCCAATTTAATAAGACTAGGCCGGATATGGTTTTCTCGCAATCGGTTTAAGAAAAATTATACCAAGTTGGAGAGAAACCAACAGGTGCCAACCGGCACAAGTTCATGATTAGAAAATTCATAAATAAAATTTTAAAGCCTTTGATTTGATTTCTTTGAGTTTTAAAATCCTCTTTTAACCCTCTTGAGTGCATATATAATATACATTCAAGTTAACGTTTAGTTCCTCAAACGAATATCAAGAAATTGATGTCTTTCAATTCACGTCAACTGTCAAGGCTCGTCTCATCGTATGGTGGGCTAGCTCGGGTTAGGTACCTACCTTGACATGGGTGAGGCAGATGGTAACCGTTACCATTTGATTATGAGATTGGTTAACCATAACTGAGCTATCAAGACCGTTTTGAGCTTTGAGACATCAGAGTGATTTTGGCATATGAGATGCCAAATCACGACCAAGAGTTATATATGTGATATAACTAGAAAATAAGTTGCTTACCTAAATAACTAAGGTCTGGGCTATGAGCTCAGCTCACTCAGATTTTTCTGAAATATGGATCTCGGGATCATTGTATTCAATCGAGGAACTATTGATTGAACACAATGTGAGTTTTCTTAAATATGTTAAGATTTCTCAACACTTAAATCATTGTAACTTAAACTCCTTATCTCTCTTAATTTCAGCTATGGCAAATAACAACAACCATAACCACAACTCATTCTCCCTTCAATCTGTCCTTGAGAAGGACAAGTTGAATGGGAAGAATTTCCTGAGTTGGTACCGTAACCTGAGAATTGTTCTTAGGCAGGAGAAGAAAGACTATGTTTTGGAACAAGTCTTGCCTCCTAGACCGGCTGCCAATGCCACTGTTGCAGTTAGGAATGCTTGGGATAAGCATTCCAATGATGTGATAGATGTGCAATGCTTGATGCTTGTGACCATGAACTCAGAACTGCAGGTGCAGTACGAGAATGTGGTGTCGCTCATCGAGATGGTGACTGGCCTGAAGGGAATGTTTCAGGAACAAGCACGATATGAGAGATACTAAACAGTGAAATCTCTCATAGAATGCAAACTATCGAATGATGGTTCGGTGAATAGTCATGTCATAAAAATGATGGGTTATATTGATAATCTGGCTAAACTAGACTGTCCCCTTAGCCAAGAGTTGGCTACGGACATCATACTTCAGTCGCTGCCATCTTGTTATCATCAATTCGTATTGAACTATAATATGAACATCATGACGAAGACGTTGACTGAGCTGCATGGAATGCTTAAGACAGCATAGCCGAATGTCAAGAAGGGCGCCCCACCTGTACTCTTAGTGCAAGGGGGTAAATCGTTTAAGAAACCTAGGAAGGACAAGGGTAATGGAAAAGCTAAAGCTGACATGGTTGTGAACCAGGTGATAAATAGCTTTTTACGGTGTTTTCTCAAATACCCTACTGTTTATGTAATCAATTGCAGGATAGTATGGTGTCAATCCACAGGGAGAGTAACTAGCAATCAAGATGCAATCTACTTGTCCTAATCTAAGCCAGATTCGATTTAGTGAGTAGTTGTCTAAACTAGGTGAAAATGAAATACTAAAACAGAGTGCTAAAAACAAAACATAAAAACAGAATGTAAAAACAGAGCATTAAAAATAAAGCAATAGTAAAACAGAGTAAAGTGCAAAACCAAATTTCAACCTAAAAGCAGAGTATCAGAGTATTAAAATTCACGAAAATTCAATAGAGGAAAAGGGGTTCTCGAGGTTAAGGATCAATGATTAGAGTATTCTTAGGGGTTCCAGACTTGTTTATCAACCTATTTAGATGACCTCTAAGCATGGAATCACAAAGTAATCACATTCACTCTCGTGCAATGGGACCTCTCTTGAAAGACAACCTGACTTGACTCTCGCCCAACGATTGGAAGTTCAAGAGGCTTTAAGTATGGACCTTACAGAGCCTAATAACACCCTAGACAACCAATCTCTTGAGCTAGGAGATGTTATCTCAACCTAAGCATGTTCAAGTGATTCCCCAAACGCCTCTCGGGGGGGGGGGGGGGGGGGGGGGGGGGATTCACCAAGAGATCGAATTTCAATTGATCAGAAAGAAACAAGCATTAAGAACATTTAAATTAAAGAGATCTAAGACCTTAATCAAACATAAACAAATCTAGAAATCCCTAAGTTTTCCCTTAATCTCACCCTTTCCTCAAGAACCCTAGACTAACTTACTCTGAATTCATGAAGTAAAGCATAGACTTAGAATCAAAATCTAATTGCATAAACTTAAAGATTAAAATCGTAAACTGCTTTAAGAGAGAAGTCGAAATTTGCTAGAAAAGATGATATATTAAAACTGGAAATTCTAGTACAATTTATAGATCAACAAAGATCCTAAGTCTTAAAGAGAAAAGAAAAATTACTTAAAGAGAAAAAAGGAAAATTCCCTAGAAAGAGAAATGGAAAATTCCTTGAAAAGAGAAAAGGAAAATTCCTTAAGAAAAGAAAATGGAAAAGGCCTAAAATAGTTAGACTTTTGCCTTTTCACATAAAGGGGTACCATTGGGCCCTTTTTACAAAAAACCCAAAAGAAAAGTCAACTATGTCAAAAGTCAACGTTCTGGTCCGAAAATATACTCGACCAAGTGTGGTCAAGTGTCATGCTCGAGTGTCATGGAGATATGCCAAATCTTCTAGATCACATCCTGAACTTCAACTTTAGGCCAGCCGATTTTTCATAGGTCTTCTTATAGTCTGAAATACTTCATGATAAACTCCAAAAAGTGCCTAAAAATACCCTTTATGCAATGTATGCAATGCCCAACACTAAATATGCAAATTATGCCAAAAAGAACCTAAAACAATGATAATAATGCAAGTATGAATGCAAAACATGCTAAATAATGCCCCTAAAATGTGGTAAAATGCAGACACATCAACTCCCCCAAACTTAGTCTTTGCTTGCCCTCACGCAAATATGTATAAATCTAAGAAGGAAGAGAGGTTGCTGACAATGGGAACATCTGAAAAACCGTAATCCACAAGTGAACCTTATTCCTTTGTAAGAACCACAATCTACTTTCATCAAGGCTTAGCATAAAAACCGAATATTCCCCATTACTTAGTTGGACTCTAAGACACTCAGATTTGAAACCTATTTCTAATAGTGTAGACCGCAAGAGGAGCTTTTGATCAAAGACTTTGGGATTCAACTTCCTTAAATTCAGCTAAACGTTTCACTAAGTTTTGGCATTTTGTTTTGCTCTTTTCTCTCTCTTTTTTTTCTTTTTCCTTTGCTTGATCTAGCACTTGTTTTGCTCTGGTTTTATTCATCAAATGCGAGCCAGTACGGGTTTACGCACAGTCCCGGTTTTCCTAAAACTTTATTGAGCCAATTTTTTTTAATGCTTTTTCCTTTCTGCTAATCAAAATGAACATAAGGAAGGATCTTATGTAGTGAATCTCAAGCCCCTAATTTGGTAAAAATTAAGTTCAATTTTGAGGTGACAAATCTGGTTCTTTCGAGACACAACATAAGCTTAGATTTCTAGGGCCAATGATCTACCAATCAGTGTTCAAGAGGGAAAAAAACACAAGTCTAAGAGTTCACTATGGTTACTAGCCAATCAACCTAGCAAGACTGTCTATCATTAGCAAGATGATTCCCAAAACTCTAGACTCAATCCTATATGAATGTGATACATACAGCTACATGAGTACTCTATTTTTTATGGGTTTTCTATGCCTTAGATGATATGCAATCGAAAAAATTATGCTAACTGAAAATGTTTTTGGTTTTTCTATGCCTTAGATGTAATGCAAATGATGAAATGCAAGAAAAACTAAGAATCACAGAAAACAAAGTCAAATGTCCCCTAGAATCTTCCCCCAAACTTAAATCACACAGTCTCTTGTGTGTATAAAAGCCCGAAAGAGGATCCTAGACCAGCAAATCAAGATAAAAATATGCAGTGCTATATACATTGAAGGGAAGGGGTTCCGTACCTAATTGGAGAATGAAAAAGTTGGAAAGGAAGAAGTTTCTGGTTCGTTTTCAGAACACTCGAGCAGCCTTGCTCGATTGTCATGCTCGAGTGTTATGCTCTGGTGCCAAATTCCTTGTGGTGCACGTCCCTTGACCTGAAACATAAGAAAAAAAGCAAAAGAAACAAAGAAAAACTGCAAGAAAGAAAATATGTACAAGGATATCATGGGATTTCCTCCCAAGTGAGCTTGTTTTAAGTCACTAAGCTTGACTGCCACACCCATCAGACCTGGAGTGGTTCAAAGAGAGGAATTGAGGTCCCCTCTGAGATGGTTTCATCAACCATGTAAAGCTTAACTTTCTGCCCATTTTCTGGAAGTTCCTCTCCTTTCTTGCTAAACATGGTGATGGATCCACAAGGCATAACTCTTTTAATGTGGAAAGGTCCTGACCAATCTGATTTGGGCTTCGTTGGAAATAGAAGCTGCTTCACTTTGGCAAATGGTTTGGGATATTTGCTGCTCTTCACCTTGTACTCCATTACTCCATCCACAAAACCAATTGGTCTCAAAATTATATCAGGCCCAAGATCTAATCCTAGTAAATTGTATGATTCCTTAGAAGGCATATTCGTGATCTCATTGCAAGCAAACAAAGATTGAAGGCTTTTCCTATCAACAACCTCTTCAAATATTGGAATTTTTCTGCAGTAGTCGCTAGTCTTACCACTCTTAGCCAATATAAGTCGAGGAAGCTTAGGAGGTTTAATGCCCAACTTATCTAATCCCTCAATTGAGAAGCTTTCTCCTCTAATAGTAGGTTTTCTAGCTGCATCGTTAATGTTAAACTTCATATTGAGATCCTTACCAAAGTTTAGCTCAATTGTTCCATTCCTTACATCAATTACAGCTCCAACAGAAGCTAAAAATGGTCTACCAAGGAGTAGTGGATCTTGTGGTTCCTCATCCATATCAATCACCACAAAGTCTGTAGGAACCTCAACACTACCAACCATTATAGGTATATCTTCCAGTAAACCATATGGAAAACGGATAGAACTATCAGCTAGAATCAAAGAGAGCTTACAAGACTTGTAGTTGTTGAACCCCAACCTCTTAGCAACAGATAGTGGCATTAGGCTAATTGAAGCTCCAAGATCACATAAACACTTGCTGAAAGTTAAATGACCCAATGAGCATGGTAAAGTGAATGTCCCAGAATCGTCTAGCTTGTCTTGCACTATTATCGTCTCTAAGATGGCATTGCACTCATGAGTCTCTACTGCCATACCCTCTAGCTCATTTGTTCTTTCCTTTATAGCATCTCTCAAAAATTTTTGATAAGGAGGCATTAGCATGAAAGCATCAAGTATAGGTATCTTTACCTCAATATCCTTTATTTGCTTGTCAAAAAGAGCCTTGTACTTCATCATTACGTCCTTTTTAAACCTTTGTGGGAAGGGTAGTTGAGGTTTAAAAGGAGGAAGGGTAAAAGACTTGTGGATATCGTGGAAAATATCATGTTTTGGAGGTTGGTAAGGGGACACTCGACCTAGCCTTGCTCGAGTGTCCTGCTCGAGTGTCTCATTGTGTGGTTCTGAACATAATACTCGCTCAGTTCCAGCTCGAGCGTCCTGCTCGAGTGTTCTTTTCTGAGGCTTTTTCTCGATATTTTCAGCCTTTTTCTGACTAAGGCTGTCCTCCTCAACTTGAGTGTCACTGTCCTCAGTGAATTTATCATGTCGTACTTGTGGAGAGATCTCTTTTCCGCTTCTCAATGTAATGGATTGGGTAGTGTATTCCTTGGAGTTTTGAATGACTTTTCCTGGTAGTTGCCCAATAGTCTTAACTGCAGAGGAGGAAGCTTGCTTGTTCTCTAAATTCTTGAGGCGAGCGTTAAGAGTCTCAAACTTGCAATGGAGGTTATTATGGGAAGCATCTATCTTAGTGTGTACCTCGGAAAATTTTCTGGTTATTTCAGAGGCGGTAGCTGTCTGACCTTTGAGGATTTGCTGCAAGATGTCCATTACTTCGGGGGTTTGTTGGGGTTGGGTAGTGTTGTTGTATTCATAACCAGGTGGTACAGTAGGTGGGTAATGATGAGTTTGCTGGTATTGATGTTTTGGGACAAAGAGTTTGGATTGGGGATGGTGGTGCGGTTTTGGTGGATACACCTGATCTTGGGGATTAGCCACATTGGTGTTCCTGTATGAGAGGTTTGGGTTGGGTTTGTAGTTGTTGTAAGGCCCATAACTGTTACCCTGATTCTGCACAAAACTGACCTCCTCTACCTCATCTTCATCCTCTACAACCTGTTCAGACTTACTCACGTGATGTACCTGCTTTTGATGAACTGAGAGCAACTTATCCAGCTTTTCTTGTATGGCTTTGAGTTCCTTCCTACTAACCATGTCAGGATCAGCTGTACCTCTAGGAGTTCGATCATAGTCTTCACTGTATTGGCCGTCTGCTTGTGCTAAATTCTCAACCAATTCCCATCTATCATCTACATCCTTGTTCAGAAAGTTCCCATTGCTTGCTGTGTCTAGCAACATTCGGATCTTGGGAATAACGCCTCTGTAGAGAGTGCTGAGAAGTGACTCAGTAGTAAACCTATGATGAGGACATTGTGATTGGTACATCTTGAATCGTTCCCAAGCCTCAGAGAATGTCTCAGAATGGTTTTGCTTGAAACCAGAGATAGAGTTGCGAAGTTTTGCAGTTATGGAGTTGGAGAAGAATTTTCCTAGAAAAGCTTGTTTGCAGGCATCCCAAGATGTAATAGACCCTTGTGGCAAGTGTTTCTCCCATAGGTGTGCTTTGTCTCCAAGAGAGAAAGGAAACAACCTCAGTTTCAGAGCATCCTCACTAACCCCATTAATCTTTGTCAAACTGGTTAGTCTTTCAAACTCATCAAGATGATCCAGCGGATCCTCAGAAGGCAAACCATGAAACTTAATGTTCTGTACCATTGAGATCACACCACTCTTAATCTCAAAGTTGTTAGTGGCAATAGCTGGTGGAACAATTCAATGGCGTTGAGTATGAATACTGGGAGCATCACCGGCTCCAATGTGTCGTACGCGCCTAAGACGAGGTCCTAGGTCAGTAGCTTGTACGTGGTCCTCCATGTCTACCTGATCCGTGAACTCCTCGTTCAATCTGCTCCACTGTTCCCGCAAGTGTTCACGAGGCAAACGGTCTATGTTGTCGGAGTAGGGGATGAGATCTTCAGTACAACGGGATCTGGTATTCATGCAAGTGTGTTTTTGTCAGCAGTAACAGACACTCGACCATGAGTTGATCGAGTGTTGTGGTCGAGTGTTCTGGGAATGCAAAAAAATCACGGCACTCGAGCTTAGTTGGTCGAGTGTCGTGATCGAGTGTTCCTGAAAACAGACAAAAACTAGAAACAAGCGTTTAAACACACACGTAGAACTTAGTCTCAGGAAAGTGATAATCCTAATTGTCCAATTTGATAAACAGGTTTTTACGGTGTTTTCTCAAATACCTTACTGTTTATGTAATCAATTGCAGGACAATATGGTGTCAATACACTTGGAGAGTAACTAGCAATCAAGATGTAATCTACTTGTCCTAATCTAAGCCAGATTCGATTTAGTTAGCAGTTGTCTAAACTAGGTGAAAATGAAATACTAAAACAGAGTGCTAAAAACAAAACATAAAAACAGAATGTAAAAACAAAGCATTAAAAACAAAGCAATAGAAAAACAGAGTAAAGTGCAAAACCGAATTTCAATCTAAAAGGAGAGTATTAAAATTCACGAATATTCAATAGAGGAAAAGGGGTTCTCGAGGTTAAGGATCAATGATTAGGGTATTCCTAGGGGTTCCAGACTTGTTTATCAACCTATTTAGATGACCTCTAAGCAAGGAATCACAAAGTAATCACATTCACTCTCGTGCAATGGGACCTCTCTTGAAAGACAACCTGACTTGACTCTCGCCCAATGATTGGAAGTTCAAGAGGCTTTAAGTATGGACCTTACAAAGCCTAATAACACCCTAGACAACCAATCTCTTGAGCTAGGAGATGTTATCTCAACCTAAGCATGTTCAAGTGATTCCCAAAACGCCTCTCGGGGGGATTCACCAAGAGATCGAATTTCAATTGATCATAAAGAAACAAGCATTAAGAACATTTAAATTAAAGAGATCTAAGACCTTAATCAAACATAAACAAATCTGGAAATCCCTAAGTTTTCCCTTAATCTCACCCTTTCCTCAAGAACCCTAGACTAACTTACTCTGAATTCATGAAGTAAAGCATAGACTTAGAATCAAAATCTAATTGCATAAACTTAAAGATTAAAATCGTAAACTGCTTTAAGAGAGAAGTCGAAATTTGCTAGAAAAGATGATATATTAAAACTGGAAATTCTAGTACAATTTATAGATCAACAAAGATTCTAAGTCTTAAAGAAAAAAGGAAAATTACTTAATGAGAAAAAAGGAAAATTCTCTAGAAAGAGAAATGGAAAATTCCTTGAAAAGAGAAAAGAAAAATTCCTTAAGAAAAGAAAATGGTAAAGGCCTAAAATAGTTAGGCTTTTGCCTTTTCACATAAAGGGGTACCATTGGGCCCTTTTTACAAAAAACCCAAAAGAAAATTCAACTATGTCAAAAGTCAACGTTCTGGTCCGAAAATATACTCGACCAAGTGTGGTCGAGTGTCATGCTCGAGTGTCATGGAGATATGCCAAATCTTCTAGATCACATCCTGAACTTCAACTTTAGGCCAGCCGATTTTTCATAGGTCTTCTTATAGTCTGAAATACTTCATGATAAGCTCCAAAAAGTGCCTAAAAATACCCTTTATGCAATGTATGCAATGCCCAACACTAAATATGCAAATTATGCCTAAAAGAACCTAAAACAATGATAATAATGCAAGTATAAATGCAAAATATGCTAAATAATGCCCTTAAAATGTGGTAAAATGCAGACACATCACCAGGAGCTGGCCACATCCATACCCAGAACCAGGCCCGGCTAAACGGACGTCTGCAATTACTGTAACGAGCAAGAGCATTGAAAAAGAAACTGCAAGAAACATTTGGAAGATTACAAGAAGGTGAAGAAGCAGTATGACGCTCCTTTAGGTATTTTTGTTATCGCAGTAAATGTTGCTTCAACAAGTTCTACTTCAGAGGTGCTTAATACCGACTGTGGTGATCATATGTGTACTAATATGCAGGGCCTAAGCAACAATAGAAGCTTGGAGAAGGGGTAAGTGGACTTACGTGTAGGAAATGGAGCAAGAGTTGATGCATTAGCCGTAGGAACATATAATTTTTTTCTTCCATCTGGTTTAGTTTTGGTTTAGAAAATTGCTACTATGTACGTGCTATAAGCAGAAACATTGTTTCTGTTTCGGTTTTGGATACTGAAGGTTTTTCATTTTCGATTAAAAACAAATGTTCTTTTACTCGAGATGACTTATTTTGTGGCAGCGCCCCATTATCGAATGGGCTTTATATTTTTGATCAATCTACACCTATATATAACATTAATATCAAACGCTTCAAAGTAAATGATTCGAACCCGAGTTTTCTTTGGCATTGTCGTTTAGGGCATATAAACGAGAAACACATCGAAAAACTTCATCATAATGGGCTTTTCAACTCATTTGATTATGAATCATTTGAGAATTGTGAATCTTGTTTATTGGGCAAAATGACAAAGGCTTCCTTCAACAAAGTCAATGAAAGGGCCAACGACTTATTGGGCCTTATACATACCGATGTATGCGGTCCGATGAGCCTAAGGGCTAAAAGAAATTTCAACTACTTCATTACATTTACTGATGACTTCAGTAGATACGGTTATGTCTATTTAATTAGACACTAATAGGAATCTTTTGAAAAGTTCAAAGAGTTCCAAAATGAAGTACAAAATCAACTTGGCAAGAGTATTAAGGTTCTTCGATCTGATCGAGGAGGTGAATACTTAGTCAAGAGTTCAGCGACCATCTGAGAGATTTTGGAATTATTTCACAATTCACTCCTCCCTAAACACCACAATGGAATGGTGTGTCTGAGAGGAGGAATCAAACATTACTTGACATGGTTCGATCAATGATGAGTCACACTGATCTTCCGTTATCCTTTTGGGGATATGCTCTAGAAAATTCTGCGTTTACGCTGAATGGAGTGCTATCAAAATCAGTGGCAAATACACTATATGAGATGTGGACGGGAAAAAATCCAAATCTGTCTTTCCAGAAGATCTGGGGATGCGAGGTTTACGGAAACGATTAATATCCGATAAACTTGCACCGAAATCAGATAAATGCGTCTTCGTTGGTTATCCGAAGGAAACCAAGGCGTACTATTTCTACAACCGGACCGAGAACAAAGTGTTTGTTGCTCGACATGGTGTTTTTCTTGAGAGAAATTTTCTTTCTAAGAAAAACAGTGCAAGTAAAGTACAACTCTGACACGAACCTCCTAGGATCTGAGCTTGACGAAGGTTTGATCGAATTTTGTGATAAGGGAAGGATCTGGTGTATAACGTGAATGATGAAGAAAGGAACAAATAGATGTCGAGTTTTATGAGATATTACACACTCAAAAGAACTCTAAGATCTCTAGTGATCAGTAACTAAGGATATAACACACCTTAGAAGAATTCAAGAGATTAAACCCTCAAAAACGTTTTTCTATTTAGAATGATGATTGAATGAGTTTTACAAAGCAAACTTATGTATAAATTGAAAAGAAGCCACGAAAATTATGGTATCTTTAGGGTAAGATCATGGCCTTAAGTTATTAGCCTAATGGGCCTAAGGAATGTGTAAACCTTTCAGCCTCATTAAAAACCTTAGTGTTAAAACCCATTGGGATAAAACACACTTAAGAGAAAAAGAGTGCTGAATTGTTTACACGCCCATTAGCTAACCTTCTTGAGTACTCAGCGTAAGCATCAAGGTATGCTGCTCCGGAGATTCGGCTGTGTGCATCTTGGTGAGCATTCCATCAATAACTTGGTTTAGCAACTTCCTTCTAACTCTAGTCATAGGTCCACTTGGTATTACTACTTCTAGTTCAGTTTCATCTTCATGCTTATCCGATTCTCCCTTGTTGAATTTTCCATGTTGGGGAGTTGAGTTGTCCATGATCGCATCATCCCCTCCCACTTGAAAAGGATTTGACCTCAAATCCGAATTATCTCCAAAACAGCACAAGCTCGGATTCTTATTATGTGTTGCATCTGGTGGTTCTTCTTTTATTAGAAAGAAGGAACTAAGGTCCTCGTGCTTATGTTCATCCAAGTCAGGTGGCTTGAATCGTTGGTCATCCTCTCTTCTTGTGCGTTTTAACACAGTTCTGGAACCCTTATTTCGGATTTCTTTCCTTAGGTACTTCCAGTTCCAAATCTTAAAATGATAGCTCAATTATCGCCTTGGTCCATAATCAACTTGATTTCTCCAAACTAGAATTCTCTTTGCCCTTGAACCCTTAACCTGTCTTTCCTTTACAAACAGTAGGGAGACAACATCAAATGTGTGTTTGGAAGAGGTGAATAATTTCTTAAGATGATTCACTATGTTTTCATTGCCTAAAGCATCTAATGGCGTTTCCGAATGGCTAAGAATAAGCTCATGATTTTTCAGTTCGCAAGGTTTAATCAACAAGTTCATAAGCAAGTTATCCAATTCGGACCAAGTTCTAAACAATGCATATTTAGTCTTAGCTATGAAAATGTCAAACAAATGACTGCACAAAGAAACTGTTATAGCAGAACTAAAGCCATGCAAATCATCAACCATAATCCCTAGATGCAAAGAAAAACCTTCAGGTGTGAGTGGTTTAAAAGATGGAATAATTTTGTCAAAAACGGAACTTGAAACACGAAATTCCTTCACATTTTCTAATCTAAAACGTTTTTCTTCTCTAGCGGAAATAATCACAAATAAGTTAGGTTCATTCCCATCCAAACTAAATTTCTTACAGTGCTCTTTTGAGTTCTCACAAGGAAGTGGCATAAGAAGTGGTTCTTGAACAAAGTGTGGTTGTTGCTCTCTTTGATTTAGAGTTAAGCACCTTGCGGATGTGGTTTCTTCAAGGCTATTGCACTCATTCATGCTATCTGGATTTTCCTTGGCACTTAAAGGCAAAATCAAGTGTATTATACTAGAAATTTCAACATTCAAAACAGATTGTTTGAAGCCACAAGTGAATATGATGTTATTCAAATACTGAATAGACTCATAAGCCAAACTAACCTGAGTGCCACATAAGAGGTTTGAGAAAATTTGAGCTTCGGATTGGCTATGTTGCTTAAGCTCGACCCTTTGATTTGATGTGTAAAGCTCGAGTTCCATTTTATCACCAACAGGATGTGAAACTCGATTCCATGACTCAGTCTCTATAACTTCGATGAAGCTTGTGAAGTTCTTTGTACTGAAAGTTGATTCCAACTTTTTGTGCTTTCTTGGACATTGCCATTTTCGTGCTCCAAAGTATGTCCTGCATCAACATCCCTTGAAAAGAACAAGTGCATGACACAAGAATTGGAGTTTTCTACACCTTCATTAACTACTTCACAACTTAAGTCTAATGAGCGCAATGTTGATTCCTTTGAAATTTGAATTAGCTCAATCTTTTCAGGGCAAGTTGTAGCAATATGTCCTTTCCCACGACAAGTATAACAAGTTGCTCCCTTGTATTTTGAAAGGTTAGAGAACTTGCATTGCTTTGGTTCATACCTTGATTCATGTAATGGCTGAAAGGTTGACTTATCCTCCATATTTTCTTTATGCACTAAGGTCTCCTTGTTTGCTTTAGTATCGACTGCTTGAAGAGTGACTTGTCTCTTCTTTTGGAATTCTTTCAAAACCTCACGCAGTTCATGCTTCCACTTTTCGATTACCTCATTGTCCTTTTGTTTACTTGACTGCTTTTGAAACTCTTTGTCACGATCAGTTCTTGCTTTTTTTTTATCAATGAAAATCCTTTTCTTATGCACGTACTTCTTTCTTAACAACACTTTCAGCATTTTCCAAGTGGTGATAGTTGGTTCTTTGTATCTTCGACGCTCAACCTTTTCTTGAACCCACCACTTATAAGTTTCTCTAGAGAGTTGTTCGATGGCATAGACAAGTCTTTCCTCTTCTTTGATTCGGTTATAGCGAAACCAATTATCCATGTTTTCTTCCCACTCTAGATAGCTTCTTTTTCCTGAAAAACCATAGAGTTGAATTTTATGAGAAGATTGACGATAAGAATTAAAATAAATCACAGAGTTAGAAGTGTAAGGCGTTTTGTATAGGTGGGTCCATGTGGAACTCCTTATGTCGTCTGATTGATCAGGTTCATAGTCTGGTGGTTGCGGATCAATCTCTTCTTCTTCTTTTTCTTCAGTATCATAGTCTTTTTCAGATTCAGTAAGAAACTCGTCTGTGTAGGAGCCCTTTTCATTTTATGTGCTTTGTTCATAATAGAAAATTTGCTCTTCCATGGTATTTAATCGTTCACTGTTTGCTGTCAGGCTTCTATGAGAGCTTGTTGTTGGCAGCATTGCTGGTCTCGGCCTCCTCCTCCATTGTTCCTGACTAGAAAACACCAAACAAAGCAGTAACTAGCTCTAAAGAAAAGGAAATCCAAAGAGAAAAGGGAAATTCAAGGAGAAAAGGGAATTCAAAGAGAAGAGGAAAGTGAAACAAAAAAAACGGCAATTTCGTAAAAAGGAAAGACAAAAACGTTTTGCCTAATACTAGGGTTTTCTTCTTTTGATTTTTGCAAGTTACAGCAGCCACAATTTAACCTAGCCACCCTAATTGAAATCGAAAATAATAAGCTATGAAATCTAATGAATAACACAAATTTTGAATGGTAAACAAGGAACAAAAGCAGATCAAATTGTGAAGAGGAATTGTAAACAGAAACAACAACATAGAATCGAGTTAATGGGATTGAAGAACTTAACTTTCAAGCTCTTGCTCTGATACCACATGACACGAACCTCCTAGGATCTGAGCTTGACGAAGGTTTGATCGAATTTTGTGATAAGGGAAGGATCTGGTGTATAACGTGAATGATGAAGAAAGGAACAGATAGATGTCGAGTTTGATGAGATATTACACACTCAAAAGAACTCTAAGATCTCTAGATACTACACACTAGTGATCAGTAACTAAGGATATAACACACCTTAAAAGAATTCAAGAGCTTAAACCCTCAAAAACGTTTTTCTATTTAGAATGATGATTGAATGAGTTTTACAGAGCAAACTTAGGTATAAATAGAAAAGAAGCCACGAAAATTAGGGTATAGTTTAGGGTAAGATCATGGGCTTAAGTTATTAGCCTAATGAGCCTAAGGAATGTGTAAACTTTTTAGCCTCATTAAAAACCTTAGTGTTAAAACCCATTGGGATAAAACACACTTAAGGAAAAAAGAATGTTGAATTGTTTACACGCCCATTAGCTAACCTTCTTGAGTACTCAGTGTAAGCATCAAGGTATGCTGCTCTGGAGATTCGGCTGTGTGCATCTTGGTGAGCATTCCTTCAATAACTTGGTTTAGCAACTTCCTTCTAACTCTAGTCATTGGTCCACTTGGTATTACTACATCCAATTCAGTTTCATCTTCATGCTTATCCGATTCTCCCTTGTTGTATTTTCCATGTTGGGGAGTTGAGCTGTCCATGATCGCATCAAACTCGAAGAAATTCGAGAGCTACAGGAAGCTGCTCAATCCGTACAGGAAGAGCAGCCGTTAGACTTGCAAGATGTTGTCGAATCAACACCTGTAGAGCCTGAAGTTCGCAGATCCGGTAGAATCCTTCATGAACCGCGAGATATCTGGGATTCCTCATGACTGAAGGACATGATTTTTTGATCATTGACAACGATGAACCTGCAAACTTCAAAGAAGCAATGATGGGCTCTGACTCCGAAAAGTGGTTAAAGGCCACACAATCCGAATTGGGATACATGTCAGAAAACCAAGTTATGTCGTTGGTCGATTTACCTCATGGTGCGAAAGCAATCGAGTGTAAATGGGTTTTCAATAAAATTGATGTGGATGGTAACATACAAATTTATAAAGCTAGACTAGTAGCTAAGGGTTTCAAACAAGTCCACGGTGTTGATTATGATGAAACCTACTCTCCAGTAGCTATGCTTAAGTCTATTCGACCCTAGCGACTACTGCTCATTATGATTATGAGATTTGGCAGATGGATGTCAAAACCGCGTTCCCGAATGATATTTTGGAAGAGGATGTGTACATGACACAACCCGAGGGTTTTGTTGATACTAAAACTGCTGGGAAAGTGTGCAAACTTCAGGATCATGGGGGAAGTCGCCTATGTTCTTGGAATCAGGATATATCGAGATAGACCTAAAAGGATGATCGGATTATCTCAAGACACTTACATAGATAAGGTCTTGAGCAGATTCAGTATGCATGATTCCAAGAAGGGCTTCTATCCAATGTCTCATGGCATGGTTCTAAGTAAGACGGCGTGTCCCAAGACACCTGCTGAGCGAGAACGCATGAGTAGGATTCCATATGCTTCCACAATAGGATCCATCATGTACGCTATGATTTGTACTCGTCCAGACGTTGCTTGTGCATTAAGTATGACAAACAAGTACCAATTCAATCCATGTGAGACTCACTAGACTTCCGTTAAGAACATCGTGAAATATTTGAGAAATACTAAGGATATGTTCTTGGTTTATGGAGGAAGTGAGGTGTTGGTTATTAGTGGATTCACGGATGCAAGCTTTCAAATGGATAAGGATGATTCCCAGTGTCAGTCCGGTTACGTCTTTTGTCTGAATGGCGGTGCAGTTAGTTGGAAGCACCATAGCTGACTCCACAACTGAAGCTTAATACATCGCTGCTTCTGAAGCTGCGAAGGAAGCTGTTTGGATAAAGAAGTTCGTCTCTGAACTTGGTATGATTCCGAGTATTGCTGAGTAGGTGGCGCTGTATTGTGATAACAATGGAGCCATTGTACAGACAAAGGAGCCCATATCGCACCAGAGATCCAAGCATATGGAGAGGAGATATCATCTGATAGAGATATCATTGAAAGAGGAGACGTGAAGATCAGCCGAGTTTCAAGCGAAGAGAACGTCACTGATCCTTTGATGAAAGTACTTTCACAGACTAAGCATGAGTATCATGCCAATGGCATAGGCCTTAGGTATCTTAAGATGTAATCTTAGTTCCAGTGGGAGGTATAATAGTTTTATGTTATGATGTAAATATACTTTTGTTATGTTTAATGAAATTATTTCATTTCTATTTAATACTTGTATTAAATATTTATCCTGAAATAATCATGACATTCTTATAGGTCATCAAGTTGAGGACTTGATCATGAAACCTTATAGGCCTAAATTAATCCTAATTCAACTAGGAATTAATTAGGTGGTTTGGGCTGGGCCTAAATTAATCCTAATTCAACTAGGAACTAATTAGGTGTTTTGGGTTGGACCTAAATTAATCCTAGTTCAACTAGGAATTAATTAGGTTAACTTAAACTCCCTATATATATGATATATGGCACGTTTTTGACAAGAGGAGAAACCCTAGTCGCTCATTGCACAAGTCAAAACCCTAAGAAAATTGCACAGAAAGTTCTAGCAGACTTCTCTCCTACTTGTGTGCGTGTGGACTATCAATAGAGGTGCTACACTTGGAGCACTTGCTGATCTTATACCTGATCTTATCTCCGCTGCACTAACCAAACTTCAGGTATAATCGAGTTCCCTATTTTTTCCAGATGCAATTAAGTTAATACAAGACCTAGGGCTTAGGGTTTTTGCTAGATTAGTCAATTGATAATTGTCGAATTGCTTAAAAACCTTTCACTTATGTTGACCAACAGTGTGAGTAACCGAGCTAGTAGTCGAAAAAGAAGGATGTCCTAATCTTTGGTGCAATAGCTTATAGTCTAATACATGATTGATAGAGAAAGAACCGGGATAGAGGTTGTTTGAAATTGATGATCTGTCCAGATAGAGATTTCATATTCGTTCAGCCTGTCCAATCGTCAGCTCTTTGGTGGGATCCAATTCCTACAATGGTAATAGAGGTTCTTGTGGGAAGCATAATAGATTTATTCGATAGCAGAGACATTTGATGAAATAGATTCTTCTCATGAATCACATGGTGAGTTGCTCCATTATATATTGTATACGGAGAAGAGGATAGATTACTACATGTGGCCTTTAAAAATCCCAGAAAAACAAGTGTAGAAGAGGTAAAGGCCATACCCGAAAGAGGAGTGATTTTTCCTCTTTTTGCTGAAGGTTTGTGGCTGAAGTGGAGTGTGCACCAAAGTTGGGAGTTGAAGTATGCAATGATACCTTCTATTTGATCCTTGGACAAGGTCTTCAATTGGCCCTGAATGCTGCTAGATTCTGATTTGGTTTCTTCCAGAGTGTACTGAGCAACTGTTTCTTTTACAGAATTAGATTTCTGTTTATGCTTAAAATTCGGAGGATATCCGTGAATTTTATAGCATTTGTCAACGGTATGCCCAACATAGTTGCAGTGAGTGCATACTGGTCTTTGTGTTTTTGGATTGCCTCTGTTGTTATTTGCTGCATGTGTACCTGAGACTTGGAAAGCAGATGCTTGAAGGAAGGGCTCAATGTTATGCTGATTATGGTCTTAATCAAGTAAGTTGTAGATGCTAGAGAGTTCAGGAATCTGTTTCTTCATGATGATTTGAATCTTTACTGCATTGTAGGAGTCATTCAATCCTGAGAGAAACTTTATCACGCGACCATTTTCACTTCTTTGTGCAGATGCCTCACAACAGTTGCAGTTCTTGCAAGTCTTGATGCAGTCTGCTATTTCGAGTTTATCCCAAAGTGTCTTTAGGCATGTGTAGTATGTAGAAAGATCAATGGTACCTTGCTGAAAGGAACATATTTTTTGAGATAGTTGGTAGGCTCTAGGTACATTTGTGACATGAAACCTTACAAGAAGATCTTTCCAGATATCTGAAGCATCCTGAAATCTCAAAATACTGCCATACATTTCCTTATTTACCGAGTTAAACAACCAAGCTTTTACCATACTATTGCAACGGGACAAGATTCTATAATGGGGATGCAATTCTTTAGGACGAGGAAGCGTACCATCAATAAATCCTATTTTGTTCTTTGCATCTAGTGAAATTGTCACAGCGATGCTCCATGTATTTTAGTTTGTCCCATTGAGAATTTCTGAGACTAGAGCAGTACTTGGATTGTCGCTGCTACTTAAGAAATAAGGCGAATACTGGATTCCTTCAAACAGTAGAGGATCTTGATGAGGAACTTTGCTATGTTGAGATGTCACCAAGATTTGTCTCGGATTCAGATTTTCAATTTGAGCAGTCTGAGACGAAGACTTCACTGCAGCTGGATTACTTTCTTCCATAGGATTGGTGTCATGGTGAGTATGATTTTCCTTCGATGACTCAATCTTGTGAGCTCGGACCTTTCTTCTAACTCGGACGGAGGAAGAAGACCCGGGGACTCTTCTTTTGCGTAGATTCAACATCGTCTATGATTGAGTAGAAAAGCTTTCACCCTAGACAGTTTCCGAGAGAAAACAAATCGACGAAAAAGTCGATTGAGCTGAGATGAAGATCTTCGACGGAATAATCAAAGAGAAGAAGTGATAGATTGAAGAGGGAAAACAAAAAAGAAGCAAGAGAAGATCGAGATGTTGAAGTGAGCATCAACGCTCTGATACCATGTTAGAATGTGAAAGAGTTTGAATTGAAAACTGAACTTTCATTAGAGCTCAAAGATTCTTACAAGAAGAAAACACAAATATGTCCTTCTTCTCTGTCAAAAGCGTCTCTTAGAGAAGAAGAAGCTTCTCCGAGAAAATGAACCGAGTCTAATTACAAAGGATTGGTTAACATAACCAAAATCATATTTAACCAAGTATAAAAACAAAACCGAACCAAGACTAAGACTTATACAGATCGGTTTACTAATATAATATCTCTTATTTTACAAATTGATGAAAGAAATAAAAATCTGAACGAAATGACAATTGCCAAAACGACGAGCTGAAAGCTTACTTAAGAACACCCCCAATTTTAGCAAATTCAGTTCCTAATGAACCAGTATGCCAGAAATACGGCCTTGGAACACAATGAATTTGAAGGAGTTTTTCTTTTGATCTAACAAGAGCTGATCAGATTGGAATGTGCATCATCAATCAAATTTGTATGATGTTTGCTTATGGCCGAAATATTGAATTACTTAAAAACTCCAACGAAAATTTGTCTTTCTTTCTTTGTTGACTTGTATAATTCTTTACAACTTTATATATAAAAATTTTCATCCAAGTATGGTTTAGAGATTCATCCGAGCGGAACTTGAAATGTATTTACAGACTCTGTTTGACAAACGTTAAAATTTGAAGAGATTTATCTAACTTAGATAGTGAAATTAATTTATCTTAAATCATGAATTGATTATCTGTGTGCAGTTTTATTTTTTTGATATTGTTCATATTGACGTTACATGTAATTCATGATAGAAAAATGTATAACAACATCATCCTAAAGAGGCAAAATCCCATTAGTCAAAATCTTAATAGCAATCGTTGATTCATTGCATTACACGAGAAAACGTAAAAGAAACCCTTCATATACCTCACTTTTGCTTTGTTTCAGCTCCTGTAACGCTTGAAGCAAAGTTAAAGTGATTGACCAAGATCATTGATAATTATATAATGCAACTTTGGTGTTCTCAAGCGTGAAATCTTCAGTGCTACGTTTAAATCCTTATGTCCCTTTTCTTCTTTTTTTTGCTTATGTGGATACTTGGAGTAATCTGATTAGATTAGAGGTTTTTTTTTTAATGACGTGGCGCTGAGGTTTTACAACTATTTTGTATAATTGATGACACAAAAAAATTGTTGAGAGTTTTGAATAGAAAACAAGAGAAGCAAAAAGCAGTGCTTGGAATGCAATGGCAATTAGTGTATCTAAAAAGTTCTTAAACTAAAAATAATAATTAAAAAAAGAAAAAATGAATTAAGTAGAAGAGACCGGTTTTTAATGTAGATGTTTTGGAAACATTAAAAGTCGGTGACATGTCATCACCAGATTTGTTGTGGTCGAAACCTCCTCGCGGCGCGTTCTCTTCTTCCATTGTTTTCCTTCTCTAAACGTAAGATTTCTTCTAATCCTCATATATCTACTACCTTTCTCAAGTCTTGTAATTGATTTTAAAATTTATCGGAGGCTTTAAATGAAGAGACCTAAATTTTCCCATTTATTGGGGGCAATGATCTGAGAACTCCACTCTCTCAAAATTTTAATCTCTTATATACAAACCAAATCTCTTATATACAAATCTATTAATGAAACTTGATATTCCAAATTTACCCTTAATGAAATTACCCAAATTAATTATTAAAAAAAAAAAAAAATTATGCTTCTTCTCTCTCATCTCCATCTCTCTCCTCCCCTCCCTTAGCTTCTCTCTCCTCTTCACTCATCGGGTCTTCTTACTCGGCCGCCGGGGGTCCCGAGTTGCAACGCCGCCGGCTCCGACGTGCACCGCCGCCGCCTCCGCCGCCTCTCCTGCCATTACCGTCGTTTGTTAATCTCCATAATTGATTTGCCTCTTCACTTTGGGCATAAGAAGGTGGATTTCAAATTGAAATTGATAATTTTGCTTTCGTTATTTGGTAGAATTTGGGTCGAATAAGACATAAGATTAGTAAGATAGACTGGGGCTAGACTGAAACATAGAGCAATTATAGATTTAGAACTAGAATCAAGCGAACGAACTTGAGTTGATAACAGTTTCCGCGATAGTACAACTAGTATAACTAGAATCAGTTATACAGAACTGAATGAGTTGTACATTCTTTAGTTGCATTTCTGCATTGCGCTGATGTTTCAGCTTAATTAGTTGATTATTTGGTATAATCTAGCTCTAATAATACTTGGCATTGGTAACAATTGTAATGTATAGGCTGAAACATAGCGCACTATAGATTTAGAACTGCCTAAATGATCGATGGAATCTGAGTTGATAAAAGTTGGTTTCTGCGATAGTTAAACTAGTATAACTAGAATCAGTTATACGGTTATGACCAGTTATACGTAACTGAATCAGCTGTACATTCTTTAGTTGCATTTTTGCATTGGGTTGGTGAAGAATCTTAATTTCATAAATTATAATATTTTTTTGGTTATTTGGTAGAATTTTGCTTGTATAAGACTTGATTGAAATTGAATATGGTAACAATTGAGTGAAACGTGGCGTAAAACTGGTAGAACTATATTAGTTATACAAGTAAAACTGGTAGAACTACACTAGTTGTACAAGGAAAACTGGTAGAACTACACTAGTTATACATGTAAAACTGGTAGAACTACAGAAGTTAATTATTTTTGTTTGTTTGTTTTAGCAGGGCATTATGAACAACAAAGTCGTGATATGGTTTAAATGCAACGACCATAATATTTGTATATTGATGAAGCACGCGATAGAGGATATCACTTTGTCGATGATTGAAGAATGTCTATATCAGAGGCTTGGTTTAGATGAAAGTAAGGTTAGATTACAGTTGAGGTTCTACCGACCTACGGTCAGAGATGAGGTTGAAGTGAGTATCTGTGATGATGTGGATGTGTGTGGTTATCTAGCCTACATTGATGAATATAATCGTAGTACCGCAAAATTGTTCGTGGATGTCATAACTAGATCGGAAGAACCAGAGGAAAGAATGTCGAGACAAGTGTCGATAGCAGTTCAAAGCTCTGTTGGTTGTAATGATGGTGAGGGAGGAGCAACTGCTATTACAGTATATTCTCCACCAGTTAGAGAGAATGAAATTGAGCCAGTCGATGGAAGTCTGGATATTAGTGTTGAGAGATCGGATATTGGTGATGTCTATGTAGAACGTCCACCCGCTGTAGAGAGTAGTCAGT
Organism: Lepidium sativum; assembly: GCA_023374145.1. Classification (NCBI taxonomy): domain Eukaryota; kingdom Viridiplantae; phylum Streptophyta; class Magnoliopsida; order Brassicales; family Brassicaceae; genus Lepidium; species Lepidium sativum. Next base: position 27,242 of record JAKUCM010001260.1, on the reverse strand, counting down.
TTGCAGAGGAATGGGAAGACGGCTTAGGTTTGAGTTTGCATCAAGAATTTAAAGATAAGAAAACATTGCAAGAAGTTGTGGATAGAGGATGATTTGCCAACAGCTTTTGTTTTGCCATTAAAAGATCTGAACCAAGTCGGTTGTGGATTGTATGTAATAAAGAAGGCTGCAAATGGGGTGTACGAGCATCAAAGATTAAAAATATGGATATTTTTAGGATTATAAAGTACACAAAGATGCATACATGCTCTCAAACATGCCCAGACTTATATTTTGTTCTTTCTCATAATGAAGAAAAAAAAAAGAAAAAAAAAACATTCTCATAATTTGCCAAAAAAAAAACGATCTCATAATTTACCAAGTTTTAACGTATATGTTATATCTTTCTAAAGCGGCCACAAAGAAGACATAACATCTTCTTGTGAAACTTAATTCTTATAAGTAAGATAATTTATAATGAAACTTGATTCTTATAAGTAAGATATTCTTATAAGTAAGATATTCTTATAAGTAAGATAATTTATAATGATGTTAAGATGATTATATTTTGTTTATATAGTGATGAATGACTCTATATATAACTTAAAAATAAAATTAAAATAAGTTTTTTTAGACATAATTACATTCGTCCACCTTATTCCTTATAGTTTTAGTATGACTTTCTAAGTTAACATTGGTGTGAGACTCTAAGTTCTACGAATATATATTTATTATAGAATTTAAATACACAAAACACTTAGAGTCATTAGTTAATTGATTATTATTCACTGTACAACTAAAAAATAAATTTATAAGGTTATGTATAACTAAATGTTATGCAAAATCATCGAAAGTATAACTAGTAGTAATTTAGTATAACTGCCAACTAGTAGTATAACTAGGTCGAAAATTGATACTTTTTCGTTTGGCGCCCAGGTCTGAAAATTTTGTGGGGACACGTGCAGACCTAATTTTGTGGGTATATAAACAAAAAAAAAAGATTTTTCTCTCTCCTCCTCACTTTTTCCTCTCCTCTCTCGCCGCCTAAACCCGAAATCCTCTCATCTCATCTCTCTCGTTTTCTCTCCTCTCTCAACCAATTCTCCTCTCATCTCTTGAAATCTTCTCTCATTTCTTGTCTACTAGATTATCTATCCTCTCCCCTCTCCAAATCTTCTATCATCTCTCTACTTCTTGTCCCATAGTAAGTTATCCTCTATTGTTAGGGTTTGTAGAAAAAAAATTCGGGATTAGATTTTAGATTCGTTTATTATGATTATGTTTTTCTTTTCTTTTAGGTCTTACATGGTGTCTTGGACCGAAGAGGACGACACCGACTACTCTGAGGAAGAAACCCGTGCGATGTTTAGGAGAATTGAATACGTCATGGATAGTGAAGGGGGAATTCCTCATGAATGTCCCTCTGGTGAAGCTATCACCGTGGAAAATTCAAGTTATTTTAGTATAACTTGTATAACTAGTAGAACTGATGTTGTTTTAAGCATAATAATATTTAGCGTGATGTTAGACTTAATGATGTTGTAGACATATAAACATAAAATTTAACACTTAATGATGTTTGAAAATATAAACATAACACTAAATAAATTAAACTGAAAATGCAAAATGAGTTTCTAACTTAAATGAGTTGTACATTGCTTAACAGAAAATGCTAAATTAAGTTTTTAACTTATATGCCCGAACTGCGGGTGGTTCTCGAACCACGCCCTCTCCACATCACTCAGTGGAGGCTGCAACCCCTCGAAAAACTCCTTCGTCTGCTTCACATAGCAACGAGTGGAGATCTTGACCTTTTTGGTGTACTCCGTTGGATTGAAGTACATCCCGGTAGGGAGCTGGACAGTCGGTCCTTCATCCTGAAACACACAAACATATTTTCAACAATCAACGCCACAGTATAACTACATAGTTGTACTAGTTTTACAAAAAATATAGTATAACTAGCTAGTTATACTAGTATTACGACACAGTATAACTTGCTAGTTCTACTAGTTTTACGAAAAATACAGTATAACTAGCAAGTTATACTAGTTATACGATATAGTATAACTTGCTAGTTCTACTAGTTTTACGAAAATACAGTATAACTAGCAAGTTATACTAGTTATACTTACCGTTCTGCCTTCGATGAATATGTCATCCATCGGTTCGTCTTCATTGTGTCCTCTCCCACTGCCTCCTGTGCTCGAACCTCCTCTTGTTCTGGCCATCACTGCAAGGCATTATACAAAACTTAATCAATTTATGTGTAGCCAACATATGTAGCTTATCTAATCCGAGACTTGTGATAGAGTAGCCGACATATGTGACTTCCTATCTCTACTTAAGTTGTTGATTAATCAACAAGAACAACAACATAGTGGATAATCGTTTTAAGCAATAATGAAATGGTCTACCTTAGTGAAATCGCGAAATTTGGTTGAGAAAAGTCGTTGAGTTTCAGTGAAATCAAAGGGAGATTCTGAGGAGATCAAATCGCGAAGTTGGGTTGAGATAATTTTCGAAGTTGTACGAAGTTCGCCGAAGATCAAATTGATTTCGAAATCCTGAGAGAAGATATAAGAGGGAGAGAAAGAGGGGAAATCAGGATTAGTGTGGGAGTTGATTTGGGGGAGTTCGCGAAAATTAGGGTTAGTGGGGGAGTTGATTTGGGGCGGGTCGGGTTTGGGTCGGGTTTTAGGGTTTGGGTCGGGTTGAGTCGGGTTTGGATAGGGTTTTAGGGTTTGGGTCGGATTTGGGCGATTGGGTCGGGTTTGGGTCGGGTTTGGGCGATTGGGTCGGGTAAAATTGATTTCGGTCCGGTTTAATTGATTTGGACCCGGTTTAATTGATTTTGCTCTGGTTTGTGCGATTTTCGCAGGGATAAATTGGTCAATTTACAATTTTTTCAATTTTTTTTTTTTTTTTAAATCCAGTCTATTTTTTGGCTGGGTTTTGAGATTTGTTTGTGAAGGAAAGGGTGTTCTCAGACAATAACTCCATTTATTGTGTCAAAATGGATCGCCATTACATAGAACTCCTAATTTCGGCCTCTAGCTCCATCTATCAGCAGGTTCCAGTGGCTATTTATGGAAGTTTTAGTCTTCAACTTGCGTTGGAGTCGTAGATTTTCCGTTGGACGAAACTTTTGATCTTTCGTTGTTGGGTAATGAAAAATTCTATCTTTCTTTGTATTTTAGGGGATTTTTACATTTGATCGGTTAATTGGCTATATCTGAGTATTGATTGATTCTCAGTCATTGTCTGTCAATCTTTCGATGTTAAGAGAGTTGGGTATCTAATATTAAGGCAACTTCGGTTGTGAATATATTTCAGGAGGTTTTGTTATAGTCACTTGGCTCAACTAAAGCATATATTGCCTGAAGCTATGGAGATTAAGCGAGTGTTGATACATGATGAAAGAAATAGTTGCATGAAACTAGACCTTCATATTACACTCAACTCTGATGCAGTTGAATACAATGACAAGTCGAAATCAGAGAGTAAGAAAGTTGCACTCCGGAAAGTGTTTAGAGCAAGACTTGCAGAGTTTGTTAAGGCTCACCTTCGGGTATTATACCTATGAAGCCAAAATGCATTCTTTTATTGATTTTTTGGTGTTCCATTGTATGATTAAGTGCATGTATTGATGGAATTTTTGAAATCTGTTTTATGGTGATGAAGTTCCAGATGATCCACTTCCAGTGCTATACAATCGAAAGAAACCAGATGAAAATTCAGAGGTTGAGGTTGAGAGTGTTAGTCTTGTTATGGAAGAGATGGCTTCTATTTCAGCGGCTAAATTGTTTTCATCTCTCATCAAAGTCGCATCAACTCCAATCAGTACATCATCAAGTCGGCCTACACCAACTTCGTCTGGGAATGTTATTTCAATAACTCCCATCAAAAGAAGTTCAAGTCCTGCTAAACCAATTATGTCTTATGTCAACATCATGGCTACTCCAGTCAAACTATCATCAACTGTGGGTAATCCAGTCAAACTATCGTCAATTGTGGCTAATGTATCGTTGATGCCAGCTATAACTGAAACAACACCAGTTATAGTTACTGTGACTCCACCTGAATGTGCTTCAACTCATGCATGACTATTAAGTATGCCACTGATCCGCTACACCAATCTCATGTTCTGACCAAAGATGCAGTTGGGGTATCCAATCCTCTGATTCAGGTTGTTCTGTTCAGAACAACCTTTGCGCTTACACGTTTCAGTATGGGGATGAAAGTGGCACCTCGGGGGAGTAATCTCAATGAATCCTTTGTCCGTTGTCATCAATATGGGCCATTACTCTTGACTATGTTGGTTGCTATGTGGGAATGTTTTTCTCGAATAGATGCAGCACCTCTCAGACCGGAGATTTAGTGAAGTCTAATAGAGCAGTTGATGAAATTTTCGGGTTTGGGCAGCAAGGATTGTCTGTGATTTCTCAGCTTTCTTCACAGGGCTTAGCTCCAAGAGTGTTCTCTCACTGCTTAAAAGGAGAAAATGGAGGTGGAGGCATATTGGTACTTGGAGAGATTGTGGAACCAAACATGGTCTTTACTCCAATGTTATGTAATAGCCTCAAGGTTTATGCTCTTACCATATTATATCGCTTAAATATGTTTGCTTAATTGATATCTATATTGTGGAAAATTTTGACCTTTGTATGGTATTATGATGATCAATCTTGCAGACATATTTCCTCTAGTTAGTTTGAACTTCGCTGGTGGAGCATCTATGTTCCTAAATCCTCAGGATTACCTCATACAGCAGAACAGTGTCGTAAGTACTTTAACTCGGAAGTTAATCACAGAAATCTGGTTTCAAAATCGAACCTAACTTTACTTAAAACGATGAGTTGTTCTTGGTGCAATATTTGACTTTGCACTCTACTTTGTAGGGAGGTACTGCAGTGTGGTGCATTGGTCTTCAGAAGATTCAGAATCAGAGGATAATGATCCTTGGTGGTAAACCGAATTGAAAGCTTAAGCCTTTGTTTATTTGAAATCTACCTTCCATAACACAAAAAGTTTTATTGAAGGTAATTAGCAAACACATGATTACATGACAGGATCACAAGCTCTAGAAACACTCAATAAAGACTCAATATAAATTCAAAAATTACATTTTTTGGAAAAAGAATTAAGAACCCCAAATGGGACTCTAGCATTAGAACTCTAAAAAAAATCTCATACAAAGGTTCTTAACATATTATTTATATTAAAAAAAACAATAAGAATTCTATTTGGTATTCTTATTGTTGGAGATGGTCTTACAAAAAATGTGAAATAGAGGTCAATAACCCATACATATATCTTCCACACTCTAACACTATTTCTCTTCTTACACTCGTCATAGAACTGTCATACAATCATGATTTCATTATAATTGTGATTATGATTCCTTCTTACAAGGAAAAACAAGGGTATCAATTCAGTTTATATGTGTACCTGAAAATACAACAATTACTAAAAATCAGTTTGTAAGAGAACAGAATAACCGCAGTAGCACTTTCGTTGATGGTTCCTGAAGTTCCATCCTAACAACAGAGAGTAACCACATTTAAGTGGTATGATTCATGAATAATAGCCTTTGCGAAAGTTATTTAAATTAAAACCAGATAGTGAAAGAACTTTCTGAATTCATTAATTGTCTTGTCTGAATGCTTGAAAAGCAGAGATCGAAGGAGTGAAGAATCCATAGCCAACACCAGCAATAAATAATAGCATCTTGTCCTTTGAATGTTTGAAGGCAAATAGTGTAATTTTTCAGTTATTAGATCGATAAGATACAATAACTTCAAATCATTTTATAGTGTGTCTAAATTAAGAGAAAGGAAACAAATTCTAGATATCAGAATTATTAGTTGGATTAACAAAACGGAAAAATGACATGTATATAAGATATTCAACCCATTTATTTTGGATAGTATAAAAAATAAAAATAAAAAGTAACTATGGACATTCAAAAGTGGTGTAAATCAACCGACGTGTAATATGGACATTCAAAGGTCTTTCGAATTCGAATAACAAAGATTAAGTTACATATTATATAGTCTTTGGTCCATAAATATATTTAAAATGTAAAAAAAACTTTATTTTCAAAGATTTGTTTTAACAAAATTGAAATGGATTTAGTTAGTAAAAAGAGATGAAGAATTGGACGAAAAAAGAAGGTTCAGTTTCAGGTAATTAGAGGGTTTTGATTTATGAATGACAAAATCTAGATATATAATAAACGGTTTAATATTAGTATTTTTCCCAATATATAATAACTAAATTATGCTATATAAGCTAATTGATTATATAATATATTTTATGAAAATTGTTTATTTTAAGGAAATTTTATTTTATCTTCATCGGATATTTCGTTTTGGTGTGTGTTCTGAGCCTTGGAAAGAATTGCACAGTCAGCAGATATGGGGTTGTTTATTCTAGACGCCTCGTCGTTCAAGCCAATGTCGTTCGGAATAATACTGGAGACAGTGAAAGTTTGACGTGAAGCTTGAAAGTTGTATATTGACACTTTGATCTGGAATTTGCAAGTTTGCCCAATAGTATGTTTTAAACTTTCAGGAGTTTTAGTTTTTAGTGCTTCATTGTTATCATCTCTCTAGGTAAAAAGATAACAAAGTTTGGTTATTACTTGTATGGAAGGTGTAGGTGTGTTTTTGAGGTGCAAGGGCATTGAATATACCTCGATGAATGCGTTTATATTTTCAGAAGCTTTCCGTCCTGCAAAATTTGTCCCTTCACGATCAAAAATCACAAATGTTGCTATGTCTCTGTTGTGGTCACAGACCCTTACTTCAAAGCGGTACCTACACATCCATTTGGATACAATTATTTGTTGTTTAGTTTGTGTTTGTGTTTGTGTTGGACATGTCCTTTTCAAATGAAAGCATAGTGTGCAAACCTGATGAGGCCGACATTGTTGTATTTTAGACACGTGTTGCAGTAGAATGAGGAGCCGGATTTTCTCAACTTTGTGTTACAGCTACTGCACGAGATGTAGTACCAACTATATTGTTCGTCGATGACATCTATTGTAGCGAGACAGATAAAGCTTTTTTGCCGCCCTGTTTGTTTGTCATTGGAAAGTAATTAATAATCTCGACGACTGTGTTACAGAGTTTAGAACTTGTAGGGTTATTAGTTTTGAAAAGGGACTTACCTATGGAGTTTCACTTTGCAGATACTGTTGTAATTCTTTGATAGTCACAGTTTCCAGTTTTGTGATGGAGGATGATGCTCTTGAAACAGTCAAAGGTTTTTTGTCACTTTGAGATAAGCTGAAATGTGTTTTTGTTGTTATGTTAGTGTCGATTTGTCTATCATTGGGAAATGATGGTAATCATGCAATAGCATCAGAGAATATACCTTTTGAAAAAACCTTTGGTGTCATCAACGTCATTGTCAAAAAAGAGGTGGGTAGCTGATGTCGAGCTTAGGGTTACAGTACCTGTAGGAAATTTAGGTGTGTAGTGGGATAGAATATAAGTTGTAGTTCTATTTGGGATTAGTGAAAAGGGAATTGAATATACCTCCTATAAGTTTTGGGTTCATAGTAGTGATGAGAATCACTTTTGGCTTGATGTGTGCGTTATTCCATCGGGTCCAAAACGTTTCGGCAATGTTTCCCCATAAGCTAACACGGATTGTGTCACCACTGGATATTAAATGTTAGGTCGTTATCTTGAGAGAGAGATGTATTAAGCACTCTATCACTTGATGTTGGAGGTGTAGAAACACTCTATCACTTGATCTTGTGTCATGTACTTGAGGTGTCATTTCTTTAGTGGATGTCAAGTGGAGATTGTCACCTGAAATTACGCCGAGCTCACCTATGACATCTAAAATATGTAAAAGTAAGTTCGTGTGGTGTGATGTTTATGTGCTAAGTATTGTAAATGGGTAAGTATTGGGTTACCGAAGATGTCAATGTTGGTGTCAGCAATTGGAGAAAACTCTTCGAAAATCTTTAGCCTAAACTTGTCTTCTTCAATTATGTGATCTCCGAGTGGTGTCGGGAGGAATGTTGTTTTGTCAGTGAAACAAATGGAGTGTTTGTAGTCAGAGACGCGGTAGTACTTCTTGCTGGGATTGACCATGAAGTTTTTCAATTTGTATACTGTGGTCGCCATCAATTCTTTTTGAAACCGAATTGCCCGGTTTGCCGAAATAAAACATTGAAATGCATTTCCCTGCAGTCGTATTGATATGAAAAAATCAGTGTTGTATATTTAGAAGAAATAAATTTCAATATACCTTGAAGTCAAAGAGGAGGAATTCAATGTCTTTGATATTCTTCTTGTACGTATTAAAAAGCTTAGAAAAATTATAAGGAACAAAAAAATTTAAAAACAAAATGGGCTTGAAAAAGGAAAAGCACATCAAAAAGAGACCAAAATATACAAAATCGAAGGCCTAAAATTCTGCAATTGTAGATCGAAATAGATGTGAGCATTGGCCATATATTCATATTCTTTTGTTTCTTTTAAATTCTCTATGTTTGTGATTTTGATTCATAAATCATACTATCGTTTTCTTTTTTCAATGTCATTTTAATAGATTTTTTTTCTTTGCTTGTATTCATATATCAAATAATATATCTATTGTAACTTAATTGTTTAACAGTATAAAGATAATATAATAATTTTAATATAAAAAATATTCTGAAGCATCAGCACAAAAAAATTGAATGACATGTCAATGTAAAAGTGTCTTTTTAAAAAATTTTAACAAAAAGAACTTATAAGGTAGTCTTTTTTTTGGGACTAATATAAATTGGTCAATAAAAATATGTAAGTTGTAAAATTTAGTTCGTGAATTATGTTTTTTTACTTTTTTTTGGTTACTCTTTGTTGTTTCATTTGGATCACTGCGAAAACCCATAGTAAAATAATAATTAAATGAACAAATATGGAAGCAATAGATGTTAAAATCAATCAAACAATTTTCAAAACCCGCTTAGCAGTATAATATCGAAAGGAAGAAAGGAAGACAACGAATATAAGGGTAACGAAAAGAAAAAATAGTTATTCAGATTGTTGTACCTAATAAAGCAAGGGTCGAAAATATTTGACATTGATGATCTTCTGGAAAAACGCTAGGGATTGTTTTTTTCACATGAACCATATTAGTTTGAGACAAATGAGAATATATGAAATCACTAAAGATTAAACGAATTAGACAATTACTTGCAGTAAGGAACGTTAGAAAATTGGAAGAGAAACTTTTGTGATTAATTTCACTAACATTTATCACTCTTAAATATATTGTGGATCAATGCCCATTTAGTTTTCATCGATTTTTTAATAAAACTAATGTTTAAACCTAGAGTGTGAGATGTTTAAAAGCTGAGTCACTAAATGAGTTCTTTAAGAATTGTTTTAGAAAATTTATGCTGACATGGTATCATTAGAAGAGATTAAAAAACTTGATGTGGATGGCTTAAGAGGTTTCAAAACCTTTCTTTTATTAGTTATATAATATATAATATGTGTTGGTTAATCTTAGGTGATTGGTACGTAAGTAATAAGTGACTATGCCTTAAAATTTGACCGCACAATCAAAATCATCGATGAATTTTGGGAACTAAAAGGAAAGATTTGAGTATGAAAAGACGGCAGTGTTGCGGTACACAAGTGGAACGAAGTGTATAACCGGAACAATGCAAAGCTAGGAGACAAAATCATATGTGTTATACGCAAAGATGTTGTTCGATCCATCAAAGTTCATTTTGTGAAGAAATGAAGTTATCTTGTGTATTTTAAGTTTATGGATGATGAAAACTTTGTCTCTAGATTCTTATTGACTACCAACTATTGTGTTTCGTTCTTTTGAAGTTATGTTAATAGAAATGAGGTTATTTGCTTTTCCAATGTGCATAATTTTTTCTCACTTTAAAACTTTATTTATCAATGAATCCATAATGATCTTGCCAATTATATGTTAATGAGTTCGTTAAATTCTTGAGATTTTTTTCATTTTTTGGTAAGATTTTTAGATTTTAAGTGCTAAGTTTTCATATATATATATATATATATATTTGTGATTACGGAGAAAAATGTTTCAATAGAGAAGAAAGTGAAGTGAAGAACTCTTGTTACTCATTATTGCTACTTGCTACTTACTACAATGTTTCGTAACTCAGGTCAAAAGCTAGGTGCAATGCTTATATAGCGACACGATGAAGACGAAATGATGTTAGATATATTATCACAATGTCAGTTGGTATTTTTTTGCTTAATCTTTCACAAAGAATTACAATTCAGATTTATGGTAACAGTTTGGTTTGAAATTCTACAATGTCATTGTTTTAAACATGGTTTCTTTGGCTAAAATCTACTGATTTTATGCCTTGTATTTAGTGTCTTGTTGGATTGTACAATTTTTCTTCCTTCACATTAAAAAAACAATATTGAAGGAATGAGCTACAGTTTGAAACACCTGTCTCACCTCCAACGAATCTGACTCTGGAGTCTGAGTCCGCGTATAAAGTTGGAGAATGGAGTATCATTTCTTGATACACAAACGTACATAACCGGAGAATGGAGTTTCATGTAAAACGACATTCTCACTACTATTAAGTTACACCTAACAAAATGTGAACCAAGTTAAACATAACAGCCGTGCCGAGTATCCAAAAAACACAAAAAAAAAATAACAACAAAGAAAATATCAAGTCAGTATTTGGAGGACACACTAATAGTTTCCATAACTTGGGGGTTCACCAAAACTTCCACGCCCGTCGCAAAAATCTCGCAATTCCTCAGTGGTCAGAGCAGACATTTTGCTCGATGGCGGGTACGTCGGTAACACTAACTCATGCAATTATCTAAGGAACATCCTCGTACAGAGCATCATATTCTGCCATCTTAGCGTTGAATTTGTGTTTTTCCTTATTAAATTCAGACCCACCAGCGAGGATGTTGTTTACACCGTTGAGATTGGCTTCGACCTCTCTACTTAGCATTTCATGGTGTGATGCTCTTTTCTTTCTCTCCCACCTCTTCTGCAGAGACTGGAGAATCCTCAAAAACTTCCTACTTTGTATACTTCCCAGTTTTCCGTAATGGCAACACATATAACTTCTTCTTTCGCGAGCTCAGCATTCGCAATAACTTTTTGTCGAGCAAGCTCCCCAGTTTCGATGTCAAGCCTAGATGTTTCAAGACTTGCATTAAGCTTAGCATGTTCGGGTTCATAAGTGTTTTTCCATCCCTTTCGCTAGCACAAGCTTTGCTCAAAGATCATTCCGCTCAGATCGGAGAGAGGTGATCTCAAACAACTGCCTCTCCTTGCTACACTGAGAGTTCGCTTCAAGATACTGCTTTTGTTTGAGGCTAGCAGATTTCTGAACTTCTCGTGTTCAAGCATCAAAAACTTAAAAACAAAAGCAAAAACATCAAACAAAAAAAGAAGAACCCTAAATAAATAAAAAGAGAAGCAAGTGAACAGAAACCGGCGCCAGTCAAATCACACGTCTCCCCATAAGGAATTAACGCACTAATCGGCTAGTCCGGGCTTATGCACCAATCGTCATCAACCACATGGATGCTTCATGCACCCACTACACCATAACGAAGCATCCAGAATACACCACTCGCATATTGCCATAATTACAAACCACAACAAGACCAATCAAATGGTACCACATTGAAAGAAGCATGACGTCATAGTAACAAAGACTCTTTCATAACATTTCGTATTCCTCGTCGGGGATTACCGTTGGAGGTGGACCTCACTCCAATTGGCTCAACCAATATGACTTTGCAAAGCCCATAATAGTTTCGATTCGGCTTAATTGAATGGAGCCAAACATCTAACACTTGGAAAAAACGAGAGAATATCAACTTGGAATGGACCACCTCATCATGCGAACAAGCTCGGTCAAAATCCACGTCACCTATTTTGCAACGCATTCAACGCAGAAGAATACAATTATAGGTTCTTCCAAATTAGTTACAAAGAAAATAGAAACAACAATAAATTCTACTTTTCCCGTCAAGTGGATATTAAAAATATTTCAAATTATTAAATTAAAAGACATAAAAAAAATGGCATTTACTCTAATAACATGTAATAAGTCCACTAGAGGTAGATGTACTCATATATTTTGGAATCGAGTATCATTGTCTATATTATATAGGAATTTGGCTAATGAACTGTCTAGATGTGGTCAAATGTTGAAAAAGTGGCAATAAAAAGTCAGAATAAAATATAACCATAAAAAATTTACAATATATATAACCATATTAGATATACTTAAAAATAAATAAATTGTAATATATTATAATTTTAAATTTTTTTAATAGATATCCATATTGTTTGAGGGTGATTCTACATATTACTATATGATAATAACAATTTCAATACAAACGATCTGTAGTTGTATATTTTCATTTATATTTTTTATTTTCAATTTATATGGTTGTGTTTTTTACTAATACTAATTAAAAATGCAATTTAAAGTTGTGTTTTTTGATTACTTTTAAAATATAAGTCCTTAGTTTAGTAAACATTTAAAATAACTTTGTTTTTGAAGACTGAAATGTACTGAATTTTATCAAAAGAATTTATTCATGTTTATTGAGAAAACATACAAAATTATAATTTTTTAAAATGTACGAAATGCTCACATCTAAGAAGTAAAATAGTTACGAAAGAAATTAAAAATGATTACAATACACATAACTGTAATGTTATTTTGGGATTGTTTTAAAACTTTTCCATTCATACAGATAAAGTAAATGAAATGTATTAAATATGTGAAATTATATTTACTTGTGTTCAATAATTTTCATCAAAAACCAATTTTTAAGTGGTTATCGAGTGAAAAGTTACAATTCTAAAGATCAAACAAAATGAAAGATTAAAATAATTTTGTTTTCTATTACATAAATAGTAACTAATGAAAAAGTGTCTTTATTGGTGAGAATAAAATTAATTTGAAAGGTGTTTGTTTCAGGTGAAACATTGTACTCGATGTAACAGTTAGATTATTATTATAACTTTCATAAAAAAATTTAACCAATTTTTAAATGGTTATTTTAATAAAAGTAAAATTGTCAAGTGAAAAAAAGAATGATTCAAATAATTTTGTTTTCATTTATATGAAACACAACCACCGAAAATATGTGTCTTCCAATCATGAATATTTACAAAAGAGCAAAATAGATTTTTGGAATTTTTTTAAACTTTCATATTCATACAAATATGGTAGATAAAATAGATTAAGTATGTGCAATTATATATCATTGTGTTTAATAACTTTCATGAAAATACAATAATCAACTTTTAAGTGGTTATTGAATGTAAAGAAAATACAATTCTAAAGTTCAAAAAAACAGTTATGGTTCAAATGATTTTATTTTATTTTTAATAAAGAGTAACCAATGAAAAATAGGTGTATTTCGTACTGAAAATAGAATTAGTTTCTAAAAGTGTCTTTCAACTGAAACATCAAGTATGACATAATAGTTAAATTATTATTATAAGTTCCACAAGAAAAAAAAACAACCTACTTCTAAGTGGTTATCTAGTTTAAAGACAAAATTTTCAAGTTAAGAGAAAAATAGTGGGTCAAATATTTTTTTCTTCATTTATATGAAACACATTGAGTGAAAAATATGTGTCTTTTAATTATGAAATTTACAAAACATATATGTTTTGGAACTTTTTTAAAACATGTCAATTCATACAGATGAAATAGATTGAATATGTGCAGTTATATATAATTGTGTTCAATAATTCCCATAAAAAAAGAAAAAAAAATTAAGTGGTTATTGAATGAAAAAAACAAACCCCAAATCTCAATTTTTAAAAAGTAATGGTTCAAGTAAATTAATTTCATATTTTTAAAAGAGTAACCAATGAAAAATAGTTGTCTTTTTTGGTGAAATAAAATTAATTTACTAATAAATATAATTATTGATGTAAATATGTAACTATCTGTGTAATTTTACAATATTTATAATAAATTATAATTATTTGTGTAAAGTTGCAACACTAAATTGGGTATGTTTATATATATATATATATATATATTGGTATTCAAAGACAATTTTTCATACAACAAATACCTAGAAAAACAAACAAGACTATGTTTTAGGAGACAAAATTATTGAAGTTTTGTATTTTACTTTTTTCGTAATTAAATTATTCTAATAAACATTATATTTCAAAAATGAAAGCATCATTGATTCTTAAATTTTAATAGAGTTTAATAATTAATAGTATTTAATTAAATCAATTTTTCATCAATTGTGAAACATATCTTCCAAAATTTGTGTTATTGCGGATAACTATTCGACTATCAATTGTGTACTACTTAAACAGTTAATTATATAACAATATAAGTTAGAATATGTACTAAATTTAGATATTGATAATATCTCAAAAAAACTAATTATTTTTGTCTATTTTGCTTTTCATTGCAAAATTTTGTTTATAATATAATTTATTTAAAAAATTTATATATGTGTTTTTTTATAATTATGTAAATGTTCTGATATGTGATTGTTAATAAATGAATATTTTACCAATATATATATATATAAATGAATATTTTACCAATTAAGATTAGAAAACACTTTCACTATATAAACATATATGTATCGTAACCATTAATGTCTTAGAATAAATACAATATTTCCAATATATAGTCGATAGAAATAACTGAGAATTAAAGCAAGATTTGATGGTTGTATGATAATAAAAATGGTTCACAAGGGAACATGGACATGCCGCATGATAATGATTGTTGAGATTTTATGTTTGTTTTGTGTATGAGAGTGGATATAAATAAATTGCAAAAGGTACGATTGAAAAATGTTATAAAAAGTTATAAATGAATAATCAAAATTATATAAAATAGAACCATAATAATTTAAATTATATATATATATTAATCCATAGATGAAAAGACAGGACTAAAAATATAAACTATACATCATTTTTATTGAAATTTATTATTATATAGATTGTATCAAAATAAAATGTGAAGTTGAGAACTTATGTAGAACAAAACTGGTTCGTTAGATTATATCATAATTTATCCGACTGTATAGAGAATGTAAATGACTCATGAAACAAAAAATAAAATACAATATGTAAGAAATGACTTACATAACTGCGCGCAGAAAATCAACATAAGAGGATCTTCTGACAATAAGTTATTAACAGAGAGAAAATTTGTTTAACTGTTTTCTTTATTAATTATCGGAGATGGTACAAGAGAGTATCTACATTAAGTACAATGAGCAACAACTTATCAGAATAATAATGGGAAGCTTATTTACAAAACTTTCTAATTATCAGTGAATCCAATACACCTTCAAGTTTTTGAATTGGAATCTTCAGAAGTAAAAAATGCTTAAAATAGATAATTGTTGAAGTATCAAGTGAAAAGGACCAGTGCGTAAGGTTTTGGTGAAAATATCAACATGTTGATTGGAACTAGACATATGTAACAGTTGGAGAAAACAATTTTTTACATGATCTCTTACAGTATAACAATCGATTTCAATGTGATTAGTTTTCTCGTGGAAAACATGATTAGTAGCAACGTGTATTACTAATTTATCGTCACAGAAAAGTTTACTAGAGTGAGTTATTGTAACCTTTGGGTCCTTGAGAAGTTGGCTTAACCATAGAAGTTCACAAGTTGCAAAGGCCACACTTTTGTATTCAACTTCAGTGCTGCTATGACTCACTGTATGTTGCTTTTCAGACTTCCAGTTAATAAAGGATTTACAAAGATAGATGCACAAACCCGTGATTGAACGACGCGTATCAGGATAAGTAGCTTAGTCCGCATATGCAAATGCATTAAGGACAGCTCGGAATCTGCAGAGTAAAATAATTCATGGCATGGATTTGTCTTTATATACCGGAGAATGTTATATGCTGCTTTCATAAGAATGTCAGTTAGATGAGATAGAAATTGACTCAGATGATGAACATCAAAAGTAATGTATGGTCGGGTTATAGTAAGATATAAAAATCGACCAATTAGCTCACGATATCTAGAAGGATTCTCAAGAAGAATACATGTGTCTTTGCTCAATCGAATTGTAGGATCAAGAGGCACAGAGCATGGCTTACAGGTAAGCATTCCGGTTATAGAGAAAATATCTAAGGCATACTTCATTTGACAAACTAAAATTCCAGTCTTGTTTCTAGCAATTTCAAATCCTAAGAACTATTTTGGAGCTCCCATGTCCTTGATTTCAAAAGCGTGTTGCAAAGAATCTTTCAGAGCTTGTAATTCAATGTCACAGTTGGATGCTATCATAATGTCGTCCACATAAACTAGAAGAGCAGTGAACGCTGATCCAGTTTGTTTCACAAACAGTGTGTTGTCACTAGGAGACTGAATAAAACCAGCTTTGAAGATAACTAATGAGAAGCATTGGTAACACTGCCTCGAAGCTTGCCTTAATCCATATAAGGATTTGTAGAGTCAACAAACTGCACTTGGAGGAAGAACACCATTTGCAGGTGTGTAACCTTTTGGAAGACTCATGAAGATCTCTTCATCTAAAAATCCATGCAGAAAAGCATTAGTAACATCCATCTGGGTTAGTTTTCAACCATAGATCGAAACCAAACCAAGAATTAGTTTTACACTAGCATTTTAGCAACATGAAATAATGTATCAATGTAATATATTCCCTCTTGTTGTGTGAAACCTTTGATAACTAACCTTACCATGTGTTTTTCTATTATACCATCTAAGTTATACTTAATAGTATAAACCCATTTGAAACATATAACATGTTTACATGCACTACAAGAAAACATACCTTTTGTGATAGTAAATTGCGATGCCAAAAGGGTGTCCAAAATTGCTTTGCCATTGCTATGTTCTTGCGATGCCAAAACTCGCATCGCAAGAGCGTAGCAAAAATGCGATGACGATAAAACGTCGCAAGTTTGCGATGCTATTGCGATTCTTTTAAGACATTCTTGCGACACCGCTAAATATGTCACAAAACCATCGCAAAACTGCGACGTTCTTGCGAGACAAGATTTCTATTGCATGTTTGCGACATCTTTGCGTTGGTTTTACGTTTGACATTTGCGACATCGCAATTCCGTAGCATAATTTCTGTTTTTCCCTATAAATATTCCCACATGGGAATGTATTTTGACATCAAACCAGAAGTAATAAGAGAAAGAAACTAGTGAGAGAAAATTTCGTTTGCCAAAAAAAATCCAATAAATTATAAATCTTGATAAAATAAATGACGTCGGAACATGAAGTGTTCACTTTACGACGATGGATGTATAATCGAAGGGATATGGAGACTGGAGAAGTGACGAAGGAGTTCCGAGATGGGCTGCGGGCATTTATAAATCAGGCAGTAAATAACCCACATACTCCAAATGAATGTAACATATTTTGTCCATGTATAAAGTGTGGGAACAAGAAATATTGAATATCGATATGGTAAAAAGACACGTTTATAATAGAGGATTTACTCCAAACATTATGTATGGTTTTCTCATGGGGAGGGGTATAGTTTGGCTGCTGGAAGTAGTAATACGAGTGCTCGAGTTAATGATCAACCTACTCATGAATATGCTATTAACAACCATGGCTGTAGTATGTTTGAAAACTATGCTCATCTACAAGGAAACATGTCTCATGATATGGTTACAGATGCATATCATGGTAATTTTCCCGGTGTCGTTAAAAATATTAATGAAGAACCTAACGCGGAAGCAAAACAATTTTATAATAAGCTAGATGTTGCAAATCAACCCATCTATGAGGGATGTAGAGATGGTCTATCTAATTTTTCATTAGCATCTAGGTTGATGTCTATTAAAAGTGAAGGAAAAATAAGTGAGAGAAGTATGATTCAATTTGTTGATGTGCTCAAAGAGTATTTGTCGGAAGATAATAATTTTGCTGAGAGTTATTATGAAATGCAGAAAGTGGTTGCGGGTCTAGGATTACCATCTGAAATGATTGTTGTTTGTAGTGAAAATTGAATTATTTTCTGGAAAGATGATGATAAGTTGCAGGAATGTCGTTTTTGTGGAAAGTCAAGATACCGTGCAACAAAGGGAAGGACGCGTATCCCATACAGACGTATGTGGTATATTCCAATAACTGATAGATTGAAACGATTATATCAATCAAAGATGACCTCATCTGCAATGAGATGGCATGCTGAACATAAAGTAAATGATGGGGAGGTTACACATCCGTCATATGCAAAGGCTTGGAAACATTTTCAAACGGTACATTCTGACTTCGCTAAAGAGTCTAGGAATGTATATCTAGGTTTATACACTGATGGATTTAGCCAATTTGGTTTCTCTGGTACACAATATTCTCTATGGCATGTCATATTGACAGCATATAATCTTCCACCGGATATGTGCATGCAAAGTGAATTTTTGTTTATAACTATTCAAGTGCCAGGTCCTAGTCATCTGAAGCGTTCCCTCGAGGTGTTCCTTCAACCTCTCATTCAAAATCTTAAACAGTTATGGTATAGGGGTATTTGCACATTCAATTACTCGCATAAGCAGAATTTCAACATGCACACAGTTTTGTTGTGGACAATAAGTGACTTCCCGGCGTATGAAATGTTATCACGATAGACGACACATGGAAGCTTATCTTGTCTATATTGTATGAGTTGGTAACATGCATTTCAATTAAAGCATGGCAAGAAATCCTGTTGGTTCGATTGTCATCGTCGGTTTCTGTCTATGCATCATCCATACAGAAGGAACAAGAAATTGTTCAAGAAAAACAAGGTTGTGCGTGTTCCTCCCCAAACATACATGTCAGGGAGCGAAATGTTGGAGCAATTTGATCATTACGGTGCTCAGGAAACATGTGAACGTGGGGACAATAGGCACATTCGAGGAAACATGCCTGCCGGATATGGTGAATCTCACAATTGACACAAGAAGAGTATCTATTGGGAACTCCCATATTGGAAAGATCACTTACTACGACATAATCTGGATCTGATGCACATTGTTAGAAACTTTTTGACAACATTATGAACACGATTTTAAATGTATATAGCAAGAGTAAAGATAATCTCAAAGCCAGGTTGGACTTGGCCGAAATATGTGCAGGACCCGAATTACATATCACCATGGATGGCAAACAACCGATTTCGATATTCAGTTAATCAAGAGAAGCTAAACAAACATTTTTTAGCTGGATTTCTTCTGATGTAGAGTTTCTGGATGGCTACGTGTCTGAATTCTCAAGGTGTATAGAGCAAGGGAAAAAATATCGGGTATGAAGAGTCACGATTGTCATGTATTCATGGACCGACTTCTTCCTTTGGCATTACTTGAGCTCCTTCCAACTATTGTCCATGAATTAATAGCCGGTAAATGGTTTTATAGTTTTGATTTATCTAATTGTAGTAATTATAAAAGTGGTTTGCTTATAATAGTGATTTGTCTAATATGTAGGGATCGGTGGGTTTTTTAGGGATCTTTGTACACGAACACAAACAGTGGATGGCATAGCTCAATTAGAAAGTAACATTCCAGAGTTGCTTTATAACTTGGAAAAAATCTTTCCTCCTGCATTTTTTGACGGGATGGAACATCTTCCAATCCACCTACAACAAGAAGTAGCTCTTGGTGGGCCCGTTCAATTTAGATGGATGTACCCGTTTGAGCGATTCATGGGCCATAAGAAACCAAGCAAAAGTGGTATGATCGAACATTGCAGGAAGTCTAATTGAGGAAACATCTCATTTCACATCATATTACTTTAGTCCAGCGGTTCAAAATAAAAGAACCCAAGTCGGACGATGTGACGATATGGGGGTTGCACCATCATATGCCATTGCGGTACCTGAAATCTTTTGGCAGGTAGGGAGACTTGGTGGAAAATTAAAGGAAGAGTATTTGGAAAATCACACGTATTATCGTGTAGCTCACAATTACATATTGCGAAATTGTGAAGATGTAGTGTCATTTGAGAAGTACTTAGATATCGGACATCTGGACCACAAATGTCGCAATGGCCTAGCAAGCCTTTTTATACTCATTTCCCTCCTTGGAATTGAATACTACTCTACATAGATTCTTAACATCAAATGTAAAATTATATTTCATTACACGATAATCCCAAAGGCCTCCTACATAGATTCATACTTAGGGTCTCAGAACCTTTTTTCTTTGAAAAAAACTGGCCTTTGCGAGGCCTTCGGTCCAAATGTTGCAAGGATCTCGCAAACCTGCGAGTCTTTTGCGACATCTGGACCACAGACGTCACAACGGCCTAGCAAAGGCCAATTTTTCTCCTTCAACTTAGTGTTTTCTCGGGTCCATTTTTTTTATAAAAATGGCCTTGCTACGCCCTTGCCACGTCTACAGTCAAGATGTAGCAAGGGCCTCACAAGTTTGAAAACCCTAGAGGCATCGCAAGGCCGTCGCGTTTCTGCGAGAGCCTTGCGATGGCCCTATATTTTTAATTACTCCGCCGTTTTTCTTTTCTTATTCTTCTCTTCTTCACGATTTCTCTATGAATTCTTTCTCTCTCCCGTTTCTCGCCGGCGACGTTCTTCTCCGGCTTTCTCCGCCCCGCCGCCTCCATTTCCAACGCCGTCGGCCTCCAAGGTAAGCTTTTATTCCTTTTTTCGCTCTCTTCTAATCACTCATCCTTCAACTATTTTGTCCTCCCAACGGCTCCACCCCTATTTCCTCCTCCCAACGGCTCCGACGACGTCCTCTGCCTCTCAAAGTATGTGATTCTTCTTCTCTTTTCTGTTTACAAGGTAGATTTCGGATTGTATATGTTAGATTTAGGATTGGAATTTTAGATCTAGGATTGGAAATTTAGATCTAGGATCTTTTTTTTTGTCAACTAGTTTACTGGCTTTTGAATCCCCTCCTACTACTGCATAGGGGGTTCGTTCCCTGGTGCCTTGAGGATTTGTAAAGTGACTACACCACTGGGCCACCTATCCTCGCCTAGATCTAGGATCTTAGAAGTCCAATTTCAGAATTACTGATATACTAACTATATTTTGAATTTCTTTTTGGAATTATAAAAAGATTTTTGAATTTTTAAAACACTTTTTGATTTATAAAACAATTTGAGGATATAAAAACGTTTTATTTAATTTATTATATAATTTTTGGATTTATTAAAAGTTATTATGAATTTTCAAATCTTTTTTTAAATTTTATAACATGGTTTTTGGGTTTTGTGAAGGTTATTTTTGGGTTTAATAATTTAAAGTAATTTTTGATTTTACAAAACGTTATTTCGAATTTACATTAAAAAATTTTGTATTTATTACACTTTTTATGGATTTTAAAAATTTTATTGAATTATTATAAAGTGATTCTTGGTTTTCCAAATCGATTTTCGGATTTACTTACAAAATTTAGTATCTATTACACTATTTTTGTATTTTCAAACTTTATTCTAATTTAATATTGTGATTTTCCGGATTTACTAAAAGGTTTTCAAGTTTATTAGACTAATTTAGTACTTTATATTAGTAATTTCATTTTTATATGTTTCAGATGTCTAGATCTCATAATCCTTATACTCGTTATCTATCTGATGTCAGTGAGCTCCTCCTGGCGACTCTTGGATCGGGTTCAAGATCTGTTCCCCCGACGCCTGGTGCTAGTTTCACATCTCTGACAGGGTTTTCTCTAGTCGATGATACTGCTCATGCACCTCCCGGTGTGTTTCAGTGTCTGACACCAGATGCTACTACGGGGATGACTATCGAGGACATACTTTCTGATCCCATCCACAAGTATCTCACTAGTCTTCATCCAAACTGTCCGCTGTGAACTCTGTCATATTACATTCCAATTTTAATTTAATTAATTTATACTTTTGTTATTAGTGAATTTTAATTTAATTAATTTATTTTATGTAGGTTCGATGACGACGGGATTTTGCCAACGACTGTTTGGAAGATCTTTGAACGAGATTTACAGGAGCCGCATGCTAATTTTAGCCAGACACCCATCCACATCATCGATAGATGGTTCAGAACATTTGCGGTAATAAAATTTCCTTCGTTACTTTTACTTTATTACAATATCTATTACATACAATTAACTACATTTTGTTAATCTTTTTTTGTAGCAACGCTTTCACTGGGAGGTTTCTATTATGGGCCTAGCCCGCAAAGAGTTTGAGGTAGTCTTGCGTAGATGGATGAACGATCAGGTAGGTCGTTGGAAGAGTAAGTGGAACAAGAAAGGCAATGAGGCAATGCCGCAGTGGTTCAAGGATTCGGTATGGGCAGGCCTAATTTGGTACTAGGAGGATCTGAAGTCGCAGAAGAAAAGTGCAAGTTGTCGGGTAGCTCGGTTGTCTGACCTTGATGGGAGCGGTCCGCACACGCATTGCTCGGGCCAAACTTCATTCAAACCCCAAGCCCGCAACTGGTAAACCTTTTTAATCAAAATTTACAAATATTTTTAAATATATCAGAATATATTTTGATCTTTTTCAGCAAGAGGAATCAGGGGATACCCACCCTGATGTCCTTAGCACTCTATACATCACCATGTGGAACTACTGAAGGATTTTCACAATCCTCAGCAGCAGCTACTGACCTTCGAGAGATAGTCGATTGGCAGACCCAAGAGTTAGATCAGACTAACACCGAGTTTGCCAAAGCTAAGAAGAAAATCACGACCTATGATCGCTTGTGGTCTATACTGGCCAAGAAGAATCCAGAGCTAACTGATGTATTTGCGGAGATCAATGCTGAAGACGAAGACACCGGCTCCGGCTCGGGGAATTTAGACCGTTCCGACGATTTTTTATTTTTTAAAAACAATTTGTAAACTATTTTTAATTAATCAAATTTATTTTATTTTATAATTTTAGTTTTTTTTTTTTTTTTTGATTACTTAATACACCGTCGCAAGGGAGTCGCAAACACTTCCCTCGCAGCAAAGTCGCAAAAGATCACCTCGCATAAAAGTCACAAAGACGGCCCTCGCAGACAAGTCGCAAATCATGGCCTCGCAACCTCCTCGCAAGAACTGCCTCGCAGAGACATCGCAGCTGTTGCTCTAGTAGATGTGGCAAAAGACTCTCGTTCCCCGGCATAGCGTTCACATCACAAAACTTGCTAATCTTTTGCGACAAAGTAGCTTGCAAGTGCTTTGCGACATTTTCAAGGCATCGCAAACCTTGCGACGTCTCTGCGAGGGAAACATGTGTGTGACTTGCAAATTGCGACATTTTTCTAGACGTCGCAAGGCCGTTTCTTTTAGTTTTTTTGCTACATCTTCGCGAGGCAATTTGCCATCGCAAATGTCCAATTTTCTTGTAGTGCTGGCAGTAGAGATTCAACTGTCCAAGTCTTCTGATGTTCCAGAGCAGTAATTTCCATATCCACATTTTTGGGAAAATGTGGATTGGGCCATGGCTCGATGGAAATTTGTTGGTTCGGATTCAATAGAACGAGATAGAGCAAAAGACTGATATGAAGGTGACATATTTCTGCAAGTGATAAAAGAGAGAAAATTGTTTAACTGTTTTCTTTATTAATCATTAAAGACCGTACAAGAGAGTGTTTATATTAAGTACAATGAGCAACAACTTATCAGAATAATAGTGGAAGACTTATTTACAAAACTCTCTAATTATCAATTAATACAATATATGTAAAACTAATGAAGAGAAATACTGTTACGTCTTATACAGATTTTTGTTGCGGGGGGAATCCTGAAGGGTTGTTAGTTGCTTCATGTGCTGCAGGACTCTCGCTAGGATCACTTCCTATAAGGTATTTTGGTCTCCCATTAACAACTAAGAGCATGACGAAATCAGTCTACGAACCACTTATAGACAAGATCAGAACAAAAATGAAATCTTGGGCTTGGAAGTTATTTTATTTTGCTGGAAGACTTCAACTTATAAAATCGGTAATATTTACCATAGCAAATTTTTGGTGTTCCACCTTTCGCTTGCCAGATGGGTGTTTACAGAAAATTGAGCGCTTATGTGGAACCTTCATGTGGTCGGGATCCCCTAATGATAGTAACAAGGCAAATGTGTCTTGGGATGATAATACTCAGCCTTACAACGAAGGTGGCCTTGGAATTCGCAAACTGCGTGATACGAACAAAGTGTATGCTTTCAATCTGATTTGGAAGTTGTTATCTTCCTCTGATTCTCTGTGGGTAGCGTTGACCAAGCATTATCTGATGTAACATGGTTCCTTTTGCGCTGTTAAAAGTACATCCAAAGGTTCTTGGATATGGAGAAAGCTTCTAAAGCTTAGAGACCAAGTATATCCTTTCGTCAAGATAGATATTCATGATGGTAAGGATACTTTCTTTTGGGCTACACGTGCAGAAGGTACAAGCTCTGGAAATTTCATTGCAGCTACACGTGCAGAAGGTACTCGTTATTGGGGTTTACCGCTTAATGCTACAGTCTCGGATGCATACTCTCATTTATGTTGGTTGCCTCATGCCATTTCTAGGCGATTTACCACCTTATTAACTCAGATCAGGTCCCTTCAATTACCTGATACATCCTTATGAAAAGACTTAGTTCTTTGGAAACAATCTACTGGTCATTTTAGGTATTTCTTCCAGATTAATACCTCCACTGATAAAGATGAAGATGGGTTCTATTATACTAAAGAAAAAGTATTGATTTTCGCTTGCAGATTTTTAGGTTTTATGTCTTCAAATGAACGTCCTCTAGATTTAGGGTTTATGGGTCTCCATAAATTACCTACTCTAAATGTTCTGAAAAATATAAAAGCAATCTTTCACTAATGAAAATGACGGAAATGCCCACAATTTTCTTTCACAATTGTATTTCATTAGATTTGGGTAATTAAGTTTATCACTTACGTATTAGTCTATTTTATAAGCTACCTAAGTTGAAATAAAAGGTTGACCAAGTTTTGCAAAGTTAAAGTTTCTTGTGTTGATTACTAGATCTAGATCTAAAGATATTGAAGTGTATTATAGAGTCTTTTAGAGCTTTTCGATTATGGTGATTAGTTAGAATACTCCATATTAATAATATGGTACTGACTCAATAACTTCATATTAATTCATAATTACTCAAATATTGTTATAAAATCCTAAAATATCATTTTGTTTTCTAGATGTGTAAGCAAAAACGTAATAACAAAACATGTCATTAATGAAAAATGCAACTTCAGCGTACTCCACACGACTAAGTGTGCCACACTAAAAAAATAGTATTTGAACATTGAAATGAGGTCTTTTACATAGGTTTGACTTCAATATCGTCTCTTCATCGAAGATGTTATTGGTGGTGAGTGTTGGGAATGTCATGCAATCATTTGTACTTACTCGTGTGGTCGGGTCTAACATCGAGATTAGACAAAGTCATATGGTACTAGGGGTTGTAATGCCTTGCTAGAGTCCACTTATAATCTGTGAGTTGAGATACTCACTGCTAGTACTATATGATCCTATTGGGTCACACACCTAAGCAAATGGAGACAATTCAATAGGGAATGATCATTATATGAATGATTCATGACTTGAGCATAATAATACATGGTTTTGGATGAGAACATGTGTTTTGAGCCAGACCTAAATTAATCCTAATTCAACTAGAAATTAATTAGGTGTTTTTGGTTGGGCCTAAATTAATCCTAGTTCAACTAGGAATTAATTAGGTTAACTTAAACTCCCTATATATATATATGATATAGGGCACGTTTTTGATGAGATAAAAAACCCCCCTACCCGCTGATTGCACAAGTCAAAATCCTAAGAGAATTTCACACAAAAGTCTAGCAAACTTCTCTCCTACTTGCGTGTGTGTGGACTATCAATAGAGGTGCTACACTTTGAGCACTTGCTGATCTCATACCTGATCTTATATCCGCTGCACTAACCAAACTCCAGGTATAATCGAGTTCTCTATTTATCAGATTCAGTTAAGTTAATACAAGACCTAGGGCTTAGGGTTTTGCTAGATTAGTCAATTGATAATTGTCGAATTGCTTAAAAACCTAACAGTGAGATGCTAGATTCCAAAATGTGCTTAGAGAGTATGTGCTTCACGTTACGTTGAGAGTCTGTGTTTCTATATCTGGATCTACTCTGGAAAACACACTTTCTCCGTTACAGAGAGGTTATCTCGTGCATTTCAAATAATGCCCAATATTCTTGGTCGTTTATACTTGGATTTTTTTTGGTGGTGTTGGGCCTTTTGTTCTTCATTCTTATGTTGTTGAATCATTGAATAAACGTTTCGGTTTGAATTTACAATTCTGTCTTGGTAGAGTTTTGGCATAATAATGATACCACATGGTAGACTCTGTTAAAGTTTAGTAGATTTTAGTAGAGCATTATATATTTTGGTGGAGTTATGAACCTATATATGCATAGTTTAGTGGAGTTTTGCTAAGTTAGTTTAAGTTTAATAGAGTTTGTAGATTCAGTTATAACTTTGACGCTTTGTTTGCATTATATACATATGAAGTATTTGGAAGACACATCGTACTTTAAAGGAAGCTCGGGCTCTAGTAATAGGAAATGCAAAGTGTAGTTTTGAAGAACTTCTCTCGTATTTGTATATGATTAGACGAGCAAATTTGGTAACCCTTATCAAGCTGGAAGTAAATGGAGATGATTAGTTCAAGTTTTTATTCCTTGTATTCGATGCAAGCATTCGAGGACTTTCGTATCTGAGAAAGGTTGTTGTTGTGGATGGAATATTCTTAAAAGGAAAATATAAAGAGACTCTTCTAACGGCCATAATGTAAGACATAAATTTCAATATTTTCCCTATGGCTATTGGTGTGGTTGACACCGAAAATAATGAGTCTTGGAATGGTTTTTAAAAAAATTCAACTGTGTTAATCTTGATGATCAAGAATTAGCCATCATTTCAGATAGGCATAGATCAATAGCCAAAGCAATAACATTTGGGTATTCACTCTCAGCTCGGGGGATTTGCACTTACCATCTACGTAAAAACATTTTGTCTAAATTCAGAGAAGGGGAGTTCTTTATGTTGTTTAAGAAGTTACAACTGCATAAAGACTTGACGAGTTTAATGCCATCTTCAACCAAATAGAGAGAGTATATCTGATGCTATATGAGTATTTGCTAAGGGCAGATGTTCGTTTGTGGGAGTCTACATTTTCTTTGGAAATTGATTCAACTTCACCATGTCAAACATAGTGAAATCTATCAATCATAGTTATTATGAAGTGAAAATTTTCCATATTGTGCAGCTTATAGATGCCATTAGGGAAATATCAACAAGGTGG
>JAKUCM010001259.1:0-15689 GCA_023374145.1 Lepidium sativum | reverse complement strand
ATTATAGTTTATAGTTTCCGTGGACTAATTGGCTTTGAACTTTGCACATTTTTGGAATCGAGTCCTTCCGTTTGCATTTGCAAAAACTTAGCTAATGGGTCGGTCATTTGTGATCCAATGTTGACAAAAAAAAATTTGACTTTGAAGTTGCAAGTGACATTTAGCCTAGTGGCAGGTGGTAAGTCCACAAGAGTCATGCGCACTTGAACATCATGGGATCAAGTCCCCCCGCTTGCATTTGCAAAACTTGGTTAATGGACCGACCATTTGTGGACCAATGTTGACAAAAAAAAAAAAAAAATTGGCTTTAAAGTTCGAATGCAATAACTTTGCTGTTTTGTTTTTTCATAGTTTGGCTTTGACGCTTCGTAAAAGCCAAAGCTCTTATTCACAATTTCTTGTCGTAGAAATAAGAACCTATGCTTAAGTTTTTTCATGTGTTTTGCTTGGAATGGACTAATCACTTAAGAGATGTCGAACAAGAAAAACCATAAACAAAATCATAAAAAATTAAAGAGGTGTTGCTTAAACTAATTAGATCAGATCAGAGTCTTTGGTTCTCATTTTTGGCTCTGATCAATTAGTTGAGTTCTCGGGAAGCTTTTAGTAACTGTCGGAACTACTCTTGCAAGTGAGTTCGTCTCTTTGGGTTAGTGGTCCAATCAGGCCTATTTCCTCCTTCTATGGTCCTAGAGTCGTACTTTAGCTTTATTTTTAGGTTGTAATTTTCATTTCTGGTTTTGACTTGGTATTTCTTCTACTGTTAGTAATCTAGGCTATAGTATGATAAAGCTTAGGTTTGAGGACACTATTTCCCTCTCTTTACGGTTATATTAGTTTATGAATGTTTGGGTTTGAGTGTTGAAGTCTCTAGTATTCTTATTTGGAGTTTGGTTTTGGAACCTAGTTCAGGAAGTTTTTTCTGACTTTAACAACAGTTTCATCTTCTCCAGAAGAACCAGTCTATGTGACTTAAGTCATTACGTTTTGGTAAGAATCTTGTTGTCGGAATATCGTTCGGGAACTCCAAAATTGATTTTTAGGTCTTGATCGTTTAGTGCTGGTTTTAGCAATTGATTAATGTATTCATCCTCTATGATTTGTAGGAATGATTTTATTTGTTGTTCTCTGCGTTTTTTATTATCGATCTCATATCATTGTACTGGTTTATTTTTATTTTTTTTTGTCAACATTGGGGTACAAATAGCCGGTCCATTAGCTAAGTTCTTGCAAATGCAAGCGGTGGGACTCGATCCCAGAATGTGCAAGTGTGCATGCCTCTTGTGGACTTACCACTTGCCATTAGGCTAAATACCACTTGCTATACTGGTTTATTCTTAATAAAATTGAGATTTAGATGAAATTTTTTTATATTAAAAGTTATCATCCCGCTTGCAAAAAACTATGTCAGTTAAACTAAGTGTATGACTATATAACTTACATCTTGATTTAAATATAATAAATTCTGATTTGAAAATACAATTATTTATTATTGCAAGTCCAACATGCAGAAAAAAACAAGAGAATAACACGTTAATAGAGATGACTTTCAAATATTTCATTGGATGATGATATGATCAAAAGAATACGAAGTTCAAAGAAAGAAGCAAAAGAGATCGGTTAAGATTGAAAAATAGAAATATTGAGTCAAAAACAAAGACAGACACAAGAACTCACACCACAACCTTGCCAACGAGGGTCAACGTTAGAAGTCAAGATCAGAAAAATTCATGGAATATGATTCGAGCTGACTTCAACCACCTCTTTTTTTTGACAAAAAATTGTTGGAAGTATGATTGAAGAAGAAACTGAAACTCGTATTCATGAATCAAAAGAAAGTTTACAGAGAATCTTGAAGAAGCTTACAACATTCTTACTCTCATCTTATCTCTCAAGAACTCGATTACAATAGAAGATAAAAACAGAACCGGTTTATTCATTAATCAAGTAAACCAAATAAGCAAAAACTAAAACCTATTGAACCAATCATTGAACCAACCGATTAACTATTCTGATAGAAATTATAAAATAAAAATAAGATTTAAATTTTCTTGGGTAAACAAAACATCTGTGGTTTTTTTAAAGTGATATGTACTAAAAGTCTGAAATTCTTACCAAGATAATCGTAAAACCATGTGATAGTTAAAACTCTAATTTAGTGTTATAAACATAAACCTTCAATTCCTTTCTCCTTCTAGTGGGGATAATGGGTTAGTGAGACCCCTAAAAATATCGTAGAACCATGACCATTGTAATATTCAATCCCTAAACAAGGGGACTTTGTTTTGTGGTTTATTTTATATCAAAATTTGACTCAAAATATTCACGTAATCAGATATAATAGAATTTAGAATTTCAATTATGATTTTATGATTTAATTATTTTAAAAAATAAAAAATCAATCCCATAAAATGCAAAGTGGCATCGATTAGTCATGGGTGCCATTCACTTTTTTTATTTGGTTCGGGTCGATTTTTTAATTTTGGTTATTTCAGTTTTCGTAATATTTCAACTATGTTATATCGACTAAAATTTGGTTTGATTCGTTTTTCTTTGGTTTAGTTTCGTGAACTGAATTAGACTCATAAAGTTCTCAATTAGTTTACTTTCGAAAGTTTAATTGTAACTAAAAATAACCAATCAGTTTGGTTCTAAATAGTTAATTGTAACCAATTGATTAATTAGTAAATAACTGGTCACTTTCAGTTTTCAGTTAAAAATCAAATCAAACTGAATCAAAAACTAAAATTACTAAAATACTGGAACAGTTTAATTATTTGTCAAAAATATTCGGTTGGTTATTTGTCAGGAATCAAAACTGAATATCTATTTTTAATTCGGTTTTTTTGTTATGGCTTTTATGCCCAGATCTAATATTGACTACTCAATATATAAAATTACGTTTGATGTTAATCAAACAATTATTGACCGATCAAATTATAACTTAGTGTAATATTGATGGAGTATTTATAATTTACATAAGGAAAAAGAAGTTGATTAATGTATGAGTAAAAATTTACTCGGACAGTCCTACTGAAGTTGGCAGATGACAAGCATGACCATTTTACAAAAAATGGTAATTTTCCATAAAGATTGGAAGTAAGAAAAAAGAATATACTCCTTTTTAATCGTTTAATTTTTATTTTTTTTTGTTAACTATTCTATTGACTTTTAAATCTCACTTCTACTATTACATGTAGGGAATTTGATCTCTACTGCTTTGAAAATTTGTAAAATGATTACACTACATTTAATTATTTTCTTAAAAGTGCGGTTAGTGAGGGTCTTAAATTTTTTGTACAGCTAATCAATGATTATTATATAATTATTAATTAACCAAGAAAAGCAAAACCATGATTATTTTAACAGAAAAATCTTATCGAAGTCAAACCAAAGTACTTTTTATTTTTATAAACTTACTGCATTCCAATTCCTCTTGACCAAGAAAATAACGGATTTTCAATTACAGATTTGGTTAATATTAACTAAAAAAGATGAATTATTTCTGTTATGATTTTTTTTACCGTCAATTCTCTTATGATTTCTTAAGTAAGAATTAAGTAACTTATTTGCTATCCATTTGACTAATTATCTATTTTATAATTGCTTAAAATTAGCCTTATGTATATTAACTTTTATAGACGTCAAACGTATATATTTTGTTTCTCTTATAATTCACAAGGAAATTGCCGAGTATAATCTATGTAATTTACATTATTTTACTTCATCTTTTTATTTAAAAATGAATCATATTCCGCATTAATCTACAATAGTATAATATTGAATTTTATATCTTTTGATCAGAATATACAATAATGATGAACAATTTTTTATTTTAAGATACAAAGTTTCAGTCTTAATCATAACGACCGAACAATACATTTGATTATTAAAAGATTTTGTTCTCGAGGGTAAGTTCACACGGCAAACCAGTCTATAAGACCACTTCATCTCAAGTCATTATCTTTGAATTAATCAAAAGTCTTCCGTTCTCTTTTTTTTTTTTTCTTCAACGACATATTATATTGGATTACAAGTGGCCAGTACAATAGCCAAATTCCTACATAATGTAGACATGAGTACTCGATCTCGAATTATACAAATGTACTACCTTAAATAAATTTACCGTTTAAATGTCATTTGAATGTTTTCGGTTCTCTTAATTTTTAGTTTTTAGATTTGCGTTCCTTCATTTTCTAACTCGAAAATAATATAAATAATTGCGGCTTTCACTTGTTTTGACTTTCGTTAATTGTCTTTTACGAAACAAATCTTTTTTTATTAATAGTAACATATGTGTGTATATAGAGAACCATAACCGAACAAAAACCATATCACTCTCTTTCTCTCTTTCCCTTTATAGATAAAACTTGGTGAAACCCTACTAAGTACGTAGCTTTTATATATCAGACACTTAAGAGTTTTGAGCTGTGAATTAATGGCAGTAAAAGAAAGATCACTGGAGGAGACTCCAACATGGGCTGTTGCTGTTGTTTGCTTTGTTCTTCTTTTTATCTCCATTCTGATCGAATATTTCTTACACTTTATTGGTCATGTAAGCATTTTTCTTTTCTTTTTATATCTTTTTAACTAGAAACTCAAGACTAAACTAGTCCAAAACACTATGTATAACTAATTTTGATGTTTTTCTTTTCACTTATTGTAGTGGTTTAAGAAGAAACACAAGAAAGCTTTATATGAAGCTCTTGAGAAGGTTAAAACAGGCAAGTTTACTTATCTATTTAAAGTAATAATAAGACGATCTTTTTACTACAAAATATTGGTAACTGGATCATTTCTCAAAGAGTTTTCTACAGAGTCTTGACAGATTAGTTTTTAAACTAACAATCTCTTTCTTTGTTTGTTTGCCATTTAAAATAGAATTGTTGCTATTGGGATTCATATCACTTCTATTGGTTGTATTACAACAACCAGTCTCCGAGATTTGCATTCCAAGTTCAGTTGCTGCGACTTGGCATCCTTGTAGTAGGAATCAAGAGATCGCTAAATACGGTCAAGATTATGTTGATGATGGCCGTAAGATTTTAGAAGACTTTGATAACTCCAACAATAAATTTTATACTCCTCGCCGAAGTTTAGCCACCAAGGGTTATGACAAATGCGCAGAAAAGGCATGTTCGAACGTCTAGTTTCTGATTACAATGATTCCAACTTCTGATATAAAATATCTATCGTATTCTAACATTTCATATATATTGTGAACGAATTCATTTCAGGGGAAAGTAGCACTTGTATCTGCCTATGGTATCCACCAGCTGCATATATTCATCTTTGTACTTGCTGTTTTTCATGTTCTCTACTGCATTTTGACCTATGCTTTTGGAAAGACCAAGGTACACAATCTTCTCTTCACAATTTGAATTAGGTTCTTATGTATTTATGTATTAAACTTTGGGGTATATTTATGGATATGTAATATGCAGATGAAGAAATGGAAGACATGGGAGAAAGAGACCAAAACAATTGAGTACCAATATGCTAATGGTATGTTCATACATACACACCATTATCTCATCGGTCTAGAGTTTTTGTTTGATAGTAGAAGTCAAAGAAAAAGAAGAAAAATACTTTATAATATTTCATAATTAAACAAAGAAATTCAGATAAATATTTCGTGGGTAATTTGACTTTTAATAGCGTTATAACATCATATGATCTCGTATCTCGGATTCGTTTATATATATATTTTAGTTTATATCATTTGTTAGTTGTTTATTTTATTGACTTACTTGATCAAACAAAATAAGTAAGATTATCTAATGACACACACAACTCCTTTTGTTTGACTCATCAATAAACAATTTGAGGCAAAAAATTCCTGTCTTTTAAAAATATATAACTTATATATTTTATGTTCATTGGTTATTTTAGATCCAGAGAGGTTCAGATTTGCAAGAGATACATCGTTTGGACGCAGACATCTGAATATGTGGAGCAAGTCTTCTTTTACCCTCTGGATCGTAAGTTTTCCTTAAGTGATTTTTTTAAAGTTGCTATATTATTGTAATTTGGTTAAGAAAATTGACAAGAAAACTCATGCACTATGCAGACATGTTTCTTCAGACAGTTCTTTGGATCAGTGACAAAAGTGGACTATCTTACGCTAAGACATGGTTTTATAATGGTAATTAATAATTACTCTATGTTATTCCTTCTGTCTTATTTAAAATTGTATTTTAAAATTTTGTTATATTCTTTTTAATATATGTATAAATAGAATTCAAAATTTAAAGAGTTTGAGTGCAAATGATTCTTAGCCTAATTTAAAGAGTTTGAGTGCAAATGATTCGCCTATATTACGTAGGAATTTGGCTATTGGACTGGCAAGTTGTGGTCCAATATAATTTGCCTGTTGACAAAAAAAAAGAGTTTGAGTAATTGAATTATATATCGAATTTTGTTAATAGATATTATATTCCGAAATATGGATACATTGGTGCAGGCGCATTTGCCAGCAGGAAGTGTAACTCGATTTGATTTCCAAAAATACATTCAACGATCTTTGGAAGAAGATTTCAAGGTTGTCGTCGGTATAAGGTCTGTCTCTCTTTTCTAAAAAAACCAAAAAATCAATTCATTAATATTCTAATTTTCTGCAATATTAAAAGTCTGATTTTGTTACTTATCTTTGTGTAAATGGAAATGCAGTCCCTTAATATGGTGCATTGCTGTCTTATTCATATTGACCAATACACATGGTTAGTCTTTTATTGTATAACAATTTATTTAACCAATTAACCAAATTCCAATATAAAATTTTAATTTATTTTTCCAAAATTAAATAGGATGGGCTTCTTATCTTTGGCTACCATTCATCCCATTAATTGTAAGTAACAAATAGATGAATCTCAAAGCTTTATGTGGTTGTGAATGGATATTAATTATGAAATTGGTGTTGATTGAATTATAGGTGATATTAATAGTAGGAGCAAAACTACAAGTGATAATATCGAAATTAGGGTTAAGGATACAAGAAAAAGGAGAAGTGGTTAAAGGAGCTCCTGTGGTTCAACCTCGTGATGATCTCTTCTGGTTTGGTCGTCCTCGTTTCATTCTCTTCCTTATCCACTTGGTTCTTTTCACGGTAGTTATTTATTTTCTCTTATTCTATTTATTTATTTTTAATATTTTTTTTATCAACGGCAAATTATATTGGATCACAACTAGCCGACTCAATAGCCAAATTTCTACGTAATCTAGGCAGGCGGACTCGATCCCTGGTTGTGCAAATGAGTTGCCTTATGTGAATTTACTGTATGTCACTAGGCTAAGAGTCATTTGCATATTTCTTATTCTCTTTTAGTTGTAATTTCTAATTATGATTTTTTTGTATTTTATTTCTAATAGAATGCATTTCAATTGGCTTTCTTCGTTTGGAGCACTGTAAGCAATAAGAATCACTCTTCTCGATTTTTTTCTTCTAATTAACAAGGTTTTTTCATTAATTGATTTATTATGGTTTGTTTTTTGCAGTATGAATTCACACTCAAAAACTGCTTCCACCATAAAACTGAAGATATTGCAATTAGGATCACAATGGGGTTTGTTATTAACTTCCTTAATTATATATATTATACAAATAATAATATAATCTTATATGTAATTTTTGTACCTTAATTAGTTCACTTTACAAATTCTCAAAGCACAGATCGAATTCTCTTGTAGTAGTAGGAATAGAATTTAAAAGCCAGTATACTAGTTGACAAAAAAAATAGTTTTAAAAAGTATTCATTGTTAAATGGCAGGGTATTGATACAAGTTGTATGCAGCTACATCACTCTACCTCTCTATGCTCTTGTTACTCAGGTATAATTAACATTCTTCTTTACTTTACCAACTTTTTTTTTTCTAAAATAAAAATCAAGCTCTCCTTAGAAACATGAACAATACACATATGTACATAGATTCGACTCCAAGTAGTCTGTCTAACTCCACGTGATAGATTTTAGATTATAGTCTAGACATTGTCTACCAATTTTCAATCCAATTCATGACGAAAAATCGAAATTAACTAGCAGGTTTCATACATTTCCATTGCCATTTTATCAATATTTTATAATGTTTCTACTCATAATCAACTAGCAATGAGTTTATTTTCCCATCATTTCTTATTATTGATGTAGGAATTTCTAACACTAAAATGTGATTGTAGATGGGAACTTCAATGAGGCCGACCATATTCAACGAAAGAGTAGCTAATGCATTGAAGAAATGGCACCACACGGCTAAGAAACACACAAAACATGGACAATCAGGGTCTAACACACCTTTCTCAAGCCGTCCTACAACGCCAACACATGGCATGTCACCAGTACATCTCCTTCATAACCACCATAACCGCAGTCTCGACCAGCAAACCAGCTTCACTGCCTCTCCTTCTCCTCCTAGATTCTCTGATTTTAGCGGTCACCCCAATGGCCATCACCATTTCGTCGATCGTGAATCTCAGACTCACTCTGTCCAACGTGAGATCACAGATTCTGAATACAGTCATAGTCATTATCCACAAGCTGATGTGGTAAGTTCTGTTAGAGAAGAGGAGATTGTTGAGCATGTTAAAGTTGATATGCCTGAGTTTACGTTCAACAAGTGATAAGACTTCTAAAACTTTTTGCATCTTCATTCTTTGTAAATATTATACAAATAAAGTTAAAAATAGACACTTCTTACCTTCTTTCTTTCTTTTCTTTACATAAATTTTGATGTAAGCTCTAGATTCGTACTTATAAGCACCATTAACTGAGACTTCCTTTTTTAGACTGCAACCAAATATGTTTGGGTTTTGGGCTTCAATCAAAACTGTACTTAGCACACATTGCAGCAATGATGGAGAAGTGTAATCTGTGTTCTTGAAGCAGAGCAAAAGGAAATTTGATGTCTTGAATACTATGCTTGTAGTCATAAGTTATGATCACATCATTATGACAGAGAAAACGTCCGTCAGATGGAATTAGATATGGAACAAAATCTATATACACTTTCTTTCGAAACTCATTATCCTACTAAGGAACCCTTTTTGTTTGGGTCTTGACAACAATATACATTAGATGCGTCCTTCTGGTTCTGTACTGGTTTGAGATGTTCAGGCACGAAGTGCAATTGGAACAGACTGAGATAAGTAGTTGACGTAACCTTCAGAAACCGAGATCACAAACCGATGGCAAGCACGCGCAGTGGCGGTGAGAGACATGACAAAGGAAGTCCAGCAGAATTTGAGCATCAAAACTCGGTCACTCTTTGCAGAGTTCAGTATCTTTCTCAGTATCACTCTGATGCGTTTGTCTTCGATTAAAATCTTGAAGTCTTTAACTGAAGATGGTGTTGTGTCTGAAAGAGAAATGAATTTAAGTGATTTCATTCTGAGGTGTCCGATCATCCATTGGTACAACGTATCTGCAATCGTTGTGCAAAGTTTCTGGCGGATTACATGTGCCTCTCTTGAAATAAAGGCCTGGATCAATGAAGCCCCATTCTGTTTATCAAAGCAGAGATTAAAACCAAGTTCATTACTTCGATAATTCTCAAAGAAGACAGATCGACCTAAACCACAAGTTAAAGCAAAGATGGATATATCCATTATTTATAAAAATGGCTATCATGACCTTATTACCAGATAGGTAACTTAATCCTTGTTTACTTTATCAAAACTAACTTATAAGTCCAAGGAAACTGGTAATA
This sequence comes from Lepidium sativum, assembly GCA_023374145.1. Classification (NCBI taxonomy): domain Eukaryota; kingdom Viridiplantae; phylum Streptophyta; class Magnoliopsida; order Brassicales; family Brassicaceae; genus Lepidium; species Lepidium sativum. The sequence goes on along the minus strand of JAKUCM010001259.1, from coordinate 5,990 downwards.
CTATGGGAAGAATAACGTTAAGAATGTGGAACTAACCGCAGCCATCAAGAGTCTTCTAAGAACCACACCGTCTTTGGATGCCAAAAGTCTCAAGACCAATCTTACAGTGTCAGCATCTCTGTCCGTTTGAGTGGAACTTTTATCAACCGAAGTTCCATCCCTCGATGAAGTTAGCAATGGTGAATGTTTCCTAGAGTAGGTATCAAATAACTTATTATAAAGAGATACAGAGTATAAGATAGCAAATAATAAAGAAAGCACTAAACAAGACAGGATGTGCATATTAAGATCATTTAATGTCTAATCATTGTCAGTCAAAGTTCCTTTGATAACCCTATTGCTTGTTCTTGGTTGTGAGCCATAAGTTACTTTAGAAGTCCTACTGCTTGTTCTTAGTTGTGAGTCACAAGTAACTTAAGAAGCCATGTAACAATGCAACGAGTCACACAATTCGGAACTTAATGATCTGGTGCTTCTTGTAATATAACTGTGGTTCTCTGTTGCTAACCTCAAGAAAGTGCTAAGAACAGATCCTGAGGCACTAAAATTCTCATACTTTCCATATTACCTTAACACATCTCTTTACGATGCAGAAACTAGACACAACTCAAATTATTAGGGTCAAATTTCTGATTCATTATACCTCGTAGAACTTTTACTCAGGAATAGATAAACCCTTTCCCATCGGAATTCCTTCTTTCGGTTAAGGACTGCCTACAGACATCAACAGAAGTTTAGAAATTTACCTACTTTACCAAAGACACACATCTTATCTAGCACTTTGAACGAACAAATGTATCATGAAAATCAACAAGTGACTGAATTCTCAGATGTAATACAAATGATATAAAGTCAAGTTTTTTCTGCTATTTAGCATCATGAAAGAGCGAAATGAAGTGTCTGCTTTATTTTTGCTGTAAATCTGTATGCCACTAGAAAATGTGCAATACCGAATGAAGAATTTTCCTTGTTGCAGCTGAACTTTCTGTGAGGAGTTTTTGAGCCACAAAAGGGTATGCAGCCTCAAATGTCTTAAAGGTTGGATCTCCAGCTGCAGCCAGACCTGAGAAGATATGAATAGAGGTGATAACGGATAAATGGAAACAAAGTAACCGAATATTTATTACGATATAAGGCAACAAAAAGAATGACGCATGCTCCAAGTCATGGAGTTATCTGACTCTCATTCGTTATCATCCAAAATCACTTCGTGACTAGAATTTAATGTTTATCTAGCACAGCCATATAACAAACAAGTATATATATAACACATAATCCATGCAAATGCAGATTTTCTAAATACTGATTCTCTCTTAACAACTCAAACAATGCTGTGATGGTATCAACTTCTTTTATCCATGATAATCAGACCATCGAACAACGAGAAATCAAAGATTCAATGACAAGTACCTTCCAAGCAAGCAAGAGAACGCAGAACAAGTGTGAAGTATGGTGGCATACGTAGGTGATATTTCAGCGCCACTTTGAGTATTTCACTAAGCACCTAGATATATTACAGCAATGGAAGAATAATTAGCAAATCCACTATTACCAATCCAGAAGATAAAACTACAACAACTGTGATTGGATGCATTTCCCATGTAGGAGCTAAAAGATAAAGGCACTGCTAGAATATATGAGTGCAGATGAAACTTCTTAACATCCAAGCATTTTAAGTGGATAGCCACAGGGATACTAAAGAACTGTATGATAAATCACTCTTCTTATTAAGTATAACTTGTGCTATTGTGATATATTCCCTCTCCTACTTACCCTGCATTATTTGTTGAACTATATAGCCCTCCACTTTCGGAATTGTTGGATAATTATAGTCCTCTTTGTTAGGGTGGTATGGAGTTAGAGCTTATAAAGGACTAAAGATGTCACGGACATATATGGGGAAGAATTTACAATTAAATGTATGTATCAATTAAGTTGCACTAACAACATTTTCAAAAACATGTCTCACCTTAGTGAACTCGATATCAGGAATTCCGTTTCTAAGTTCAACCTCTCCCAACGCATATTCCAGATCCTGTATTATTTTCAAGAATTATAAGATATGAGAATAGAACCTTCTTCAAATCTAACATGGTAAACATTCAGCTATATCTTATACACCAGAAATTATTTATTAACCAAAGTAAAACGACGGGTATTAACGCCAGGCTTGATGACATCCATATCAGTCAATGCTTCGACAAGAAGGGCCCAATCACCATTCACAATATGCACAATTGATGCAAGCATGGCAAGCTGATGTTTTCTCTGCATCCGACAAACTAAACCAAAGTCCAAAAACCTTGCATAGAAACATATGGTTGTCGAATCAATATCATCCTGTCCCAGTCGGAAACTTTGGAGAAACACTGATGAATGTAAAAGAGATACCCGATTTGTCTTGATGTCGTGTAACGCAGATTTCCAGGATGTGGATCTGCATGTAGAATACCTGTATCGAGGAGTTGGACAAGAGATGCCTCTACTCCCTTGTTCACCTATAATTCAAAGTAAAAAGCAAATCTAAGCTGTTCCAACATCATATATTCCAGTACTAACAATTGACATATTATCATGGATAAAATAAAATTACGTTTAGCAAGCAGTTCAATTCAGAAGGCATCTTCAAGATTAATTCTACTATTTTCACTGAGTGTATTGTAGTAAAGCCATAGTAAATCAAAATATAGTCACACATCAAATACAATATCAGGCAGTTATGTCATTACTATGAAAATTAATATACCAAATCAAGAAGACGCCTTCTTGCTTCGCGTTTTTGTCTCTCATGACCTTCACCAGAAGATATTGAGAGTAAATCGGTTGAGCTTTCGCCAACCATCCATTCCATAGTCAAAACTCTTTTGCGCGTTAGATGTTGATACACTTTTGGAACCCGGATAAATGAGAATCGTGAGTGGGCTTCCTTAAGGAAACGATGAATATCAGTCAGTAAATAAACAAAAGAACAAACAAGATACTTATTGTTAACCCAGCACAAAAATCAGGAAAAACACAGATACTAGCAAGAACGAACATAATGTGAGAAAACCATATACAAAATATAGGAGTTCAATTACACAAGCTAGACAAGCAACAATCAAAACGTGTGGAGATAATAGGCACATCATACTTTAATGGAATAAAAGCGAGTTCCCTAACAAAAGAAGTAGGAAGCATTAACTTTGGTTTCTGACGACATGCTATATCCATACAAAAAGAAAAACTTAATGACTGGTACCCGAAATTCAGAGGCATTGGCAGCCTCTAAAGTAAAGTCCAATTCTCCAGCTAACCCCTTTCCAAGTTCATCAGCATATACACGAATGTCATTTTCTCTCTTTGCTATCTTCCGTAATACACCTAACTGCAACAACAAAAGAAATATCATATGACTATGACATGATTCAAGCAGATTGACATGATGATACTTGGTGAATTTCACACAAACCCCAAGACGTAAAATGTAAATGTCGCGTAGCACTGTATGTCTCAGATCAGGACGCTGAACTTTCACTGCAACATCTAAACCATCAAGAGTACGTCCTCGGTAGACCTAAAATTAGCATTGCAAGTATTAGACTTGCATCCTACATGTTGATTCATACGGTCCTTATTTCTTGCAAGATAAAGACCAGAGTAAATACCTGACCAAAGGATGCTGCTGCTACAGTTTCTTGAGAGAACTGGCTAAAGAATGATTCGACAGGAGCACCCAATTCCTCTTCAATGATTTTTACAGCCTCAGGCCTGGGAAAAGGAGGGATTCGCTCATGCAGTTCAGATAGTGCCTGCAGTTTCAAATCATAACCCAGTTAGTAACATATAAAAACCAACATAATCAGAAAGCTCGAGCAATCAAATGTGGTATGTGGAATAGAGAAAAAGCCATGGAAACATATAGCAAAGAAGCAAGTCTTTTTTATTAAATCTACAAAGTAATGATTTACAATTATAAGCTAAGAGATTTAGACACGTGTGAACATAAATTCTATCTGACCTTGGCGATTTCAGTCCCAGTGAGATCTGGCCTCGTGGAAAGGGATTGACCAACTGAACCAACAGAATAGATGGAAATGTCATTCACAACAGAGCAAAGTATCTAAAATATGGCTTCTTGATGTAAATGGTGACTGATGGAGTTTCGTACTTCAAAATTATAGATAGCCAGACCTTTAATAAAAGTGGGGCCCAACTGTAGCATGGTTTCTTTCAATACCATCCCAAAATTCTGCCCTGAAGCTTCTAAGTTTTTGCCCTTGTCTGATGTTGATGTCCGTATTCTGATGGCAGCAATCATGAATGCAGAAAATACCTATACATTAGCAAAAATTAAAATGACATCCACGCCTTTCTGTCGTCCAAGGAATGTAAGAATACTAAAGTGAGCTAAGATATCATTCCCCGCAAAGAGAAAGTAGTGCAAACTATATATAGATGACTCATTAAGAGGTCACCCTTAATAACTCTTAACAGATACCTCCAGAAGCCTATAGGCAATGACATGCGGCCTGCAATTAAAATAATCGGCAACAGCTTCTGGATCATAAACTTCAGGAAGTGGTCTTGACCACATCTTAGAAAGACAGTAGAAGTAACCAGCATACGCTTCGATGGCTTTGACATCGGCCATAAACAAGTCCACCCCAGAGAGTCATACCAAGCGATTTGAAATACATCAGCAAATTACCGCTAACAGTAAATAAATTAAACAAGAATAATATATTAGGTAGGAGCCGCAGATAAGGGTAACAGATAACTACAAGAATGGTTTCCTCACTTTTTTGGTTTAATATAAATGTTTACAGAGAAGTAGGCTAACTACTTCAATGATTATAATGTGATTGTAGGCAGTTCTCAGAAACCAAATGTGAAACCAAAATAAATTAGCCTGGAATATACAAAGAGAGCTGCATCAGTTGATGCTTTCATACACTTGAACGTCGAAATATTCCAATTATTCCCACGATGCTATTTTTAGGAGACCTATCTCGTTTGCTCCAAATTATAGAAATGCCACAAAGGACATTTTAGTTGTAAAATCCAATCTATTCATTTATCAGACAAGTATCCCCTGATACTCCAAACTAAAGCCCTTATCTTTTCAATCACAACCACCATAACATTCTGCCATTGAAATATCTAAGAATCTAACTTTCCTATGTGTGTTCCCTAGAGACGCTATCATAAGACTTGTTTCTTAAAGGATACATTAGTTCAGAGCTAAGATATGTTCCAAATTAACAATCATGATAACCGAAATCATGTAATGTGTAATGGGTAGTGATCCAAATAGAAAATCAAACCTGAGTATGAAGGTTGAGGCCAAGATTGAGGTTCCAATTTAGGAGAATCATGATCCTCAAGATGCCGAAGCCAAAAAAATTCCTCAGCGGTTTTAGTCACTTCCGGGACACGGAAAATCTCGTTCGCCCATCGGATTCCAATGCCGATTTTGTTCTTCAGGAAATCGACGTCATTGCACACAACCTCGGTGACGTGGCCAAGACCAACGGACACAGGTGAAGAAGATCTCTTTTGCTTTAGTCGCCTCAATTCAGCAACGGCGAAAGATGATCGAAACGAGCGTTGAACTGGCGTTGGTGGTATAGTGGAACGAGAAGGCGATGGAGATACCGAGGCCATGTTTGATCGAAGCTTCAAAGAGTCGTGATAAGGTTGAAAAATTGGGACTCCCTCATGTAAATTGAGCCCGGTTTGGTTATACAAAACCATTAAGAAATAATGGTATCGCTTTTACAGAACCGGTTTTCAATTTGTAAGAGGCTTTAAGCCCAAGAATTATAAGGGCCCATCCATTAAATATTATAAGGTTTTATGAAAAAAAATAAAAAGTCTCTCCATCTCTAAAAAAATACACAAAATAATAAGGCATATCATTTTTATTTTTAAAGATATATGTAATAAATTTTCAAAATTTTAATAATAGATTTATATTTTTGTCACGAAATTTTCGATTTGTTATATTA
>JAKUCM010001258.1:0-65774 GCA_023374145.1 Lepidium sativum | reverse complement strand
AGAAGGAGGAGGTGGCGAGACCCCGGCGGCAAGATCCGGCGGCGAGACGGCGAGACACCGGCGGAGAGAGAGAGCGAGAGAGAGAGAGAGAGAGAGAGAGAGAGAGAGAGAGAGAGAGAGAGAGAGAGAGAGAGAGAAAGAGAGAAAGAGAAAGAGCGAAAGAGAGGAAGAGGGGAGAAGGGAAAGAGAGAAAGAGAGGAAGAGAGAAGGAGAGGAAGAGAGAAGGAGGGAAAGAGGAGAGATGGGAAAGAGAGGACGAGAGGAGGAGTTGTCGGGAATCACCGGAGGCGTCGGGAATCGCCGGAGGAGAAGAAAAGGGAGAAGAAAGAGGAAGAATCGGGGAAGAAGAAGTTGCGTTTTTTGTTTTAATTCCCGGGGCCGTCGCAAGAGACTCGCATGGCACGCGATAGCCTTGCGATGTCCCTAGGGTTTTCATATTTTGCTACTCCCTTGCGACGTCCCGCGTCCGGATGTCGCAAGGGAGTAGCAAATTTAAAATTTTGAAACATGCTACACCCTTGCGACATCCGGACCCAAGATGTCGCAAGGGAGTAACATGTTTTTCAAATTTTAAACCCTTGCTATGCGCTTGCGACATCGCGGGTCCGGATGTCGCAAAGGAGTAGCATTTTTGCAACTCCCTTGCGACATCCGGACCCTAGATGTCGCAAGGGCATAGCAATTTTTTCAAAAAAAAAAAATAAAAGGTCCGGAGACCTTTTACGGTTTTTTCTTCTACAAATAAAGATTTACGAGGCCCCTGCCTTCGTCTAATGTCATTTCCTGCAAAATAGTATAAATGCAATTTTGCGGGATTTTCCAGACGAAGGTAGGGGCCTCACAAGTCATTATGCGTAAACGGTAAGTTGTGAAAAGGAATTGACTTGGAGGGTTATTTATAGGGGATCTTGCTACGAAATTGCAATGTTTCGTATGCTACATAGCAAGGGTGTAGCAAAATGTGGTGTCGCAATGTTATTGCAGGAGTCTAGCATATTTGTAAAAATAATTTAAACAACTAAATGTTCAGTTTAACAACTACAATGAGATAGTAGGTCTAAAATCTTATTTAAATTTCAATTATTCTTCAACGGTGTCTTCCTCTTCTTCTGTGTCTTCCTCAGATTCGTTGAACTCATCAGAATCTTCAAGCTCTTCGGTTGTATTATTAGGGACAACGTCTTCTACTTCTTGTTCTGCGTGTATGATTTGTTCCGTCGACTCAACAGCTACAGCAAGTTCTGATGATCTTTCTTGTTGCATGACAACATCATCAGCTTCTACCATTATACGACCTCTTGGATTCACTTTTATAACAGAAAACCACTTCTCACGCCTTTGCCTTATATGAGGATATGGTATAAAACACACTTGTTCTGCCTGACATGATAGAATAAACGGGTCAAACTTAGAATACGTCAGGTTTCCATTTACGTCTGTTACCCCTAAGTTATTAGAGCGTACTCCTCGACCGGCCGTCGTATTGTACCAAAGACATTGGAACAATACGCATCGCAATCCAAGTACTCCAGGAAAAGTGACCTCTATAATTTTGTTCAAAATGCCGTAAAAGTCAGTTTCACCGGGAACATGAATTCTGTAATTTGCCGTTGATCTATTGGAACCATGGTCGTACGTGTGGAACGTATAGCCGCGAATGAAATACATTGGAGCAGTCACGATTCTGGCAATAGGATCATCCACAAGCTCATGCAACCATAAAGGCATAGGTTTGCCAGAACATCCGTTCTTAACCTACAAAATAAAAATTTATAACTTTGCAGGAATGATTTTTTAAAATGTTAATGTATTTAATATAAATAATACTTACATAGTATTTTAGCCAACCAGCGAAATCACGTTCTTTGTAGGTGTCATACTCTGTTTCTTGCAAGTTGGGAAAGGCTTCACGTATCTGGTTGTCAAACTCACTGTAGATATATCACGTATGAATTATATGTACATCAATAAACAATAGTATATAAAATATTTTATCAAAATACCTCTAAAATGGCACCACGTCTTCACAATTTCGCAGTATGTAAGTGTGAGCTACACGAGAGTACGTGTGATTTTCCCAATAATCTTCCTTTAATTTCCCACCAAGCCGCCCTACTTGACGAAATATTTCAGGAACCGCAATTGCATATGATGTTGTAACTCCTCCATCGTCGTATCGTCCTACTTGGGAAAATCGATCCACAATATGAAATGTGATGTTTCCTCATTTAGACTTCCAGCCACAATCGATCCTTCCACTTTTTCTTGGTTTTTAACTTTCCTTTTAAGATGGCTCATGAATCTCTCGAACGGGTACATCCATCTAAATTGTACGGGCCCACCGAGGGCAACTTCGTGTGGTAGGTGGATTGGGAGATGTTCCATCACGTCAAAAAATGCAGGAGGAAAGATCTTTTCCAAATTACAAAGTAACAATGGAATGTTACTTTCTAAGTGCGCAATGCTATCCAATTTTAGTGTTCGGGTACAAAGATCCCTAAAAAATGCACCGATCCCTAAATGTAATAAAATTATTATTAATAGCCAATCAATGTAATACTATGAAAAATTAAACAAATCAAATCAATAGAATCATTTACCGGCGATTGATTCATGGACGATAGTTGGAAGCAGCTCAAGTAATGCGAAAGGAAGAAGTCGCTGCATGAATACATGACAATCGTGACTCTTCATACCAGATATTTTTTTCCCTTGCTCTATACACCTTGCAAATTTAGACACGTAGCCATCAGTAAACTTGACATCTGAAGAAATCCAACTAAACAACGCTTGTTTAGCTTCTCCTGACATACGGAAAATCAGAATTGGTTGTTTTCCATCTGTTGTGATATGTAGTTCGGGTCTTGCACAAATTTTGGCCAAGTCCAACCTAGCTTTCAAATTATCTTTACTTTTGCCCTGTACATTTAAAATCGTATTCATCACGTTGTCAAAAAAGTTTTTAACAATGTGCATCGGATCAAGATTGTGTCGTAGCAAGTGATCTTTCCAATACGGGAGTTCCCAAAAGATACTCTTCTTGTGCCAATTATGAGATTCACCGTATCTGTCAGACATGTTTCCTACAACGTGCCAATTTCCCCCATGTTCACATGTTTCCTAAGCACAATAATGATCTATTTGCTCTAATACTTCACTGCCTGACATGTATGTTGGTGGAGGAACACGCACAACCTTATTTTTCTTGAACAATCTCTTGTTCCTTCTATATGGATGATGCATGGACAAAAACCGCCTATGACAGTCAAACCAACATGATTTCTTCCCATGCTTTAATTGAAATGCATCTGACCAACCCATACAATATGAACAAGATAGCCTTCCATGGGTCGTCCATCCTGATAACATACCATACGCCGGGAAGTCACTTATTGTCCACAACAAAACAGCGCGCATGTTGAATTTCTGCTTCTGCGCGTAATCGAATGTGCATATACCCCTATACCATAACTTCTTAAACTCGTGTATCAGAGGTTGCAAGAACACATCGAGGGAACGCTTCGGATGACTAGGACCTGGCACTAGAATAGCTATAAACAAAAATTCTCTTCTCATGCACATATCTGGTGGAAGATTATACGGTGTCAATATGACAGGCCATAGAGAATATTGTCTACCGGATAAACCAAATGGACTAAATCCATCAGTGCATAAACCTAGATATACATTCCTTGACTCTTTAGCAAAGTCAGAATGTACCGCTTGAAAATGTTTCCACGCCTTTGCATCTGAAGGATGTGTAACCTCCCCATCTTTTACTTTATGTTCATCATACCATCTCATTGCAGATGCGATTCTCTCTGATTGATATAATCGTTTCAGCCTATCAGTGATTGGAAGGTACAACATACGTTTGTACGAGGTACGCGTCCTTCCGTTCGTTGCACGGTATCTTGGCTTTCCACAAAAACGGCATTCCTGCAGCTTATCATCATCTTTCCAAAAAATCATGCAATTTTCACTACAAAAATCTATCATTTCAGATGGTAATCCTAGACCCGCAACCACTTTCTGCATTTCATAATAACTCGCAGCAGAATTATTATCTTCCGGCAAATACTCTTTAAGCAAATCAGCAAATTGATTCATACTTCTCTCGCTTATGTTTCCTTCACTTTTAATAGACATTAGCCTAGATGCTAATGATAGTTTAGATAAACCATCTCTACATCCCTCATAGATGGGTTGATTAGCAGCATCTAGCATATCATAAAATTGTTTTACTTCCGGGTTAGGTTCTTCCGTAATATTTTCAACAACACCAGGAAAATACCCATGATATGCATCTGTAACCATATCATGTGACATATTTCCTTGTAGATGAGAGTAGTTTTCAAACATACTACCACCATAGTTGTTATTAGCATATTCTTGACTCCCTAGATCATTACCACGAGCACCCATATTACTACTTTCACCACTCATACTATATCCTTCCCCATGCGAAAACCAGACATAATAGTTTGGAGTAAATCCTCTATTATAAACGTGTCTTTTTACCATATCGATATTCAAATATTTCTTGTTCCCGCACTTTAAACATGGACAAAAAATGTTACCATCATTTGGAGTATGTGGGTTATTTGCCGCCTGATTTATAAATGCCCGCAACCCATCTCGGAACTCCTTCGTCACTTCTCCAGTCTCCATATCCCTTATGTTATACATCCATCGTCGTAAAGTGAACACTTCATGTTCCGACGTCATTATTTCCCGAATCGTAATTTATTTAAATTTTTTTGCACACACAAATTTCTCTCTCTATATTATCTCTCTTATTAATTATTGCTTGGTGTAAATAAACAATGTCATGTGGGGGATATTTATAGGGAAATTCAAAAGGTCTGCTACGGATTTGCGATGTCGCTAAAGGCACAGCAGAAACTACGCAAATATCTAGCAAACCTGCGATGGAGAACATGTCTCGCGAAAACGTCGCAAGTTTGCAATGGGTTTGCGACATTTGTATGGGCCTCGCATAAGTGTCGCAAACGACTTGCAATGACCTCGCAAACTTGCGACGTTTTTTTCGGCATCGCAAGTTTGCTAGGCCATTGCGATGCCCACTTTGGCCTCGCATGGGTGTCGCAATGGCATAGCATTTTTTCGACACCATTTTGGTGTCACAAATTTCCCTAGCAAATGACCTTTTTTCTTGTTGTGTAAGCATCTCAATAAGCATACCAAAATAGCAAAATTTTCAATTCAAGCTCAAAAACTATTTTACCAAAATCCTTTCTCAAGTTCAATGGGAAGATGCAAAGCAAGAATGAAGCTGTAGAGAAGGGGACTAAGAAAAAATGAAGCTACAACAAAGAATCTAAAATACAAAAATCAATACTGACTCAGTTACGTAAAACTGATGGACTTTTACTAGTTTAACTACCGTGAAATCTAGTCATCTCAAATCAGATTGGATTTTCTAGGTAGTTCTAATCTACAATGCACTATGTCTCAGCCTATGCATTCCAATTGATACCAATTTCATGTCAAAACAGCAAAATTTTCAACTTTATGCTCAAAACTATTTTACCCAAAAACCTTCAAAGACCAATGAAGAAAGATGTGAAACAAGAATGAAGCTGAAGAGGATGAGATCAAGCAAGAATTAATCTACGACAATGTTCCTGCAAAACAGACATTAAAACTGATTCAGTAATGTAAAACAGATTCAGTCACATATTTCTGATTCAGTAAAGTCTAACTGATTCTGTAATGTATAATTGATTTTGTAATGTATAACTGATTGAGTTTTTCTAGCTTAACTATCACAAATATCAACTCATCTCAACTCAAATTTGATCGTTCAGGCAATTCAAATTTTCAATGCACTATGTTTCATCTTGTGCATTCCAATTATGACCAATTTCAAGTACTATTCGAGTCAAATTCCACCAAATAACCACTATCAGTTTCAAGCTCACAAATTGTTTTGGCAAATAACCTTCTTAAGCCCACTGTAGAAGGCCTTGCACGTTGAAAACGATCTCGGAGACCGAGTTTATTTTTCCCATTCAAATTGCATTTTGAATGTGAGAGGATAGAGGGAGGAGCAAGAGAAGAGCGAGAGAGAGGAGAGAGAAAAGAGTTTATGTTTGTATATTTTTATTTTTATTATAAAACTAATTAGAATGTAAGGGTATTTTGGGAAGATAAAGTTTCATTAAATAGTTTGTATATAGGAGATTACACATGTATATAGTAGGTTACACTTTTCTCAAATTGTAGATCTCAGAACTTGACCCACATTTGGTGTCAATCCAAATTGATTAACCACAGAGAGTATACTATCTTCATTTCATGCTCCTCTACTCTCATTGTACTCCACGCGCCACTTTATAATATTGTAATCATTGAATCGACAACAAAAACTTATCCATAAGCTACATTCTCCAAATCAGAGCAAGATGAGGAACTTATCCACCACATGTTTCATATCAATAATTTTATGGTTAATTACAATTTTAATATCAAATTATTGTATTTTAATAATTACTAGTTGGGTACCTGCCCTTTGAATTGGGATTTTTGTCATTTGTGAATTAATGTATTAAACAATCTTAATAAATAAATATAAAATAATTGTTTTTGTGAAAAAAAAGAAAACCACCAACAAACTTTGCTATGCTAAACCACTGATTGAGTTGATTACTCCATATTTCAAAAGATCATTGAATATATGTAAGTGGTGAACATGAATAGAATCTTGCATGACTATTGACTGCAAGGATGGGAGGGAATATGTCGAAACACATGTCGTATTTGAGTAGTTAATTATACATAATTCATGGAAGTATTATACTTTTTCATCAAGGCGCAACATGTCGACCCACATGAGCTCTCCATCTTTTTCTTGATAATGCAGGCTTCCCAATAGCGTAAAAGCCTTGCAATGACATATTGTGAACTCTGACTAACTTTCAATTATGAAAAAGAGATGTGAGAAGTTTCCATCTTGTTTAATTTGATGTGAATTTGGAAGATGTAATGTGTAATGAGTTTCAACGATAATTTGGAATTACGAAATATGATCTATTTATAAGAGAAATGGAGGAGGAACCTTGCATGACTATTGACTGCAAGGACGGGAAGTAACATTTAGAAATACATGTCGTATTTGTGTAGTTCATTATATTTTTTCGTGGAAGTCATTATATTTTTCATCAAGGCAACCCCCCTGAGCTCCATCTTTCTTGACATTGTATGCTTCCCAATAGTGCAAAAGCTTTGAAATGACATTTTGTGAACTCCGACCAACTTTCAGTTCTGAAAAAGAGATGTGGGAAATTTTACATCTTATTTAATTTGATGTGAATTTGGAAGATGTAATGTGTAATGAGTGATAATAATAATATGGAATTAACAAATGTTCTATTTATAAAAGAAGAGAAGGAGAAATTTACATTTTTTGAGAATTAAGACAATATGGTGGAGAAACACCAAAAAGCAAGGGTCATTTGTCTAGACTTGGTAAATTGGTGGAATTTAACGGTTCCTCAACAGTCTTTCATATTATTTTATTGAAACAAAACTATCTAAATGTATAATTTAAAATACATGAAATTGTTAGAAAAATAGGAAGAAAAAAAAGAAAATCAGTGGAGTTCGGTAAATTTGTAGGATTCGGGGAATAGTTGGAGTCACTCTGGCTGAAGAAGACCAAGAACCATCGTGAGGTAGAGGAAGAGGTGTTGAAGATAAGTGAACAAGGAATGTCGAATCTTCCACTTAAAGGTACTATGGAAGCGCGATGTTGTGGTGCTGAAGTAATGTCATTTGTTGCTCCGTGTTTTGTTTCTAGTTTTCCATTTATTGCCTTTAATCTCTCAACTTCTTCTCAAAATCGGAAATTGTATCTATGACATAAGACCTGACGATCCTCTAGTTTTTCGAAGAACCGTACCCTTAGGAGAGAATTCCAAGTTCATTATGGTTGCCTCTGTGGTCAAGCTGAGTAAACTGAAAAAAACAAAACTAATGTGAGAAATTACTTTTAAATTTTTAGAAAAATTGACAAACATCCGAAACAAATACATGAAGGAAAACCTCATCATCCTCTTTCGGAATCAGGTTGATAGCTTGAGAAGCACCATCATTAAGGGGTGTGTCCTTCACTTCAAAATGAATAATTATTACTCACTTCATCATCATATCTGATAATTGCGGATATGTGCTATTGCGGATATGTGCTCTTACAAATCATCAAATTTTGATCTCGTTCTATGCACTTTTGTTCCTCAATCTGAGAATGTAGAAGTCCCTGCTTTCTATGTTTCGCCTGTAATCTTCTCTCATTATTAATCTTAGGGTCATTTAGCTACAAATACAGAGAATCTATATATATATATATATATAATATATATAGTATATATATATATAGTTAAATCTTATTCTCTTCTCTCATGATGCCGACCGTCATCAACTCTAATTTAAAACCACAGACTAGAATCATTTAAATTACCATCTTTAATTTAGAACCACACAAGTTTTTTAAAAACTCAAATTATTCATTCACTTCATATACATTCTCCAAATACAAAACATAGGGGTAAAAAAAACATCATTACATTACTAAATTGCAATATTATATGACCAATCTTGCTCTCGTTCTCATGATGTTATCTCACCAACTCTAATTTAAAACTACAACTACAATCATTTAAATTACTATCTATAATTTAAAACCACAAATATATATAAACTCAAATTATTCATTTAACTCAATATATATTCTCAAAATATAAAATATGAGATAAAAACACAATTACATTACTAAATTAAAATATTATATGACTAAAATTATATTAAAAACACATATTATAAGGACTAGAAAAAATACACATCCACATCGTAGTTACAAGAAAATCCAGAAATAAAATAAAATTACAAATAAAAAATGAGAAATGAAATAAGGCATCATGTACCAATATTTATTTATTTGATGCATACTTTTGACTTCCTCATTTAAACCAAGTAAAAATAATAAATTCATACATATTGAAACCACAAATAAATGACCAAGAGTAATTGCAAATTTTAGCTCCACTTTATTGTGTTAACTCTCCATTATATTGTGTTAACTCTCCAAAATGCAATTTCATCCTCTTCCTCTTTTATAAATAGATCATTCGGTAATTCCAAATGATCATTTTCACTTATTACAAATTATATTTTCCAAATTCACACCAGATTAAACAAGATGTAATTTTCCCGACCTCTCTTTTCATAATTGAAAGCTAGTCGGAGTTCACAACATGTCATTGCAATGCTTTTGCGATTTTGGGGAAGCATAAAATGTCAAGAATGGTGGAGAGATCATGGGGGTCAATATGTTGCTTCCTTGATGAAAATGTATAATTACTTCTTCCACGACTAACGTAGAATGAGCTACTCAAATACGATATGTATTTCTAAATATTACCTTCCTATTCTTTGCAGTCAACGATGATTTTTTGAAAAATGAGCAATCTACTCCATTAATAGCTTTTGGTTTGATTGTTGATGATTTTGTTTTTCTTACATACATAAAAAGTTTTTTTTCTTAGTAAGAGTGTTTAAGAATTTAATTCCCAATGATACAAATCCCGCTCGAAGGGAAGGTCCCCAACTAGTTCTTCTCTAATTAGTTTTAGACATGGTTTTGTAAAAATAGGGGCTCAACATGGGTTAGGCAAGGATATTACAGCTCAACATGGGCTCTACTTAATTGATAAGTTAGTAAAATATAAAATAATTTTAATAACAAGATAAAAGTATTAAATGGTGTGAGAGAGTAATCTTTCCAAAATTGGAAAGATAAAGAAACCTACAATAAAAAGAAAGAAAATTTACTTCAATAACCCACTTTATTTTTAATAAAGTACTTAAATAACTCACTATTTTTAAATTACTTATATATAATCCTTTTTTCTCGGCTAGTTTTAATTACCAAAATATCTTTTACCTTATAAAAATAGAAAAATTGTAAGTTTACAATTTTTAGATAAGGGAAATAGATACTTTTGGAGATATATGAACGATCTTAACCAACTATAGATAATATTCTAAGTATCCTAAATAATTTTTTTTTACCTTTTATAGGTTTAAATATTGATACGAAATTGTCTCACTCTTCAACAATTTCAAAATTATGGTGAAAAAATAGAAAATCTTAGTTTTTCCTATCAGGATTCATTATCTAAGAATTTATAGGTAATAACATAAGTAAATTATTTTGTTAGGGTTACGATATTGAAATTTTTAGTTTGGCAAACTTCCTCCAAGTACGCCAGATTTTTTGTTAGACTTTTGACAGATTTTCTTAAATTCTGCTAGATTTTTGGCAAACTTCCTGTAAGTCTGACAAATTTCAGGCAGACTTCCTACAAGTCTGAAATTTTTTTTTGGTGAACCAATTACACATCAAACACATATTGATCGATTGCTTTGTTGAAACTATTAAGTATTTTCCGTTTACTCGTTCTATGTTGTTTTCTCAAACTCTTCTAAAAGTATGATGATCGATCATCTTACAACAACATCTTCTTTTAACTTGATGTTCATCAGTGATTAATCATTTAGTTTCTTAAACATTATTTACTATCGACTTTCACTAAATCAATCAGATTTGTATATAAGAAAAGAGTAATTGGTGATAACTGAGACTTGGAGAAAAATATAACACTTCGAGAGTGGTACAGAATGATGAGTATGTATCTCTATGGAAGTTTTATGTTTTCTAGAGACGTCCGGATCGATTATCTGTGTAGGGAACGATCGATCTAAACGGTTCGCATATTTTGATCTAAATTCAATTATAATTGACTGTTCAGTATAATAGGAATTGTTAATCATTACTTAATGAAAATCTCTATGGTCATTGCTAGTGTCGGATCTAGAAACTTGTTTCACTATGGGAAAAAATATAACAAAATAACATTGTTATAACTTACAATAAAATTTTAAACAAAAAAAAAAGCTTGAAAGAATATTCATAAAACTATCCTCTTCCAACATATAAATTTTTTGATCACTTTTTCATATATATGAAACATATTCAAACAACTTATTTTCAATGAAACATGCAAAACCTTTACTTAAAAATGGTCTCTAATGCAATTAATTTATTTACAACACAAACAAAATTTATGTTATTAGTTATATAACCAAAAAATAGCTAATAAAAATAATAGTTTAGCCAATAAAGATAATGAAGTTTTCGTAGAAAAATTAAATACTTAGTGACTTTTATGTAAACATAAAGACACTTTTCTCTTTCACAAAATAATCCGCCACATAAAATCCAAAAAAGTATTATAATATAGTAATTTGGATCATCTGAGTTTATGTACAATGAATTTATTAAATTAATACATATACAAAGATACATAAATCTATGTATTTTGTTTTTAAATTAATCAATATTTGTTCATGCTTGTTTGTAGTTCTCAACTTTGCCTAAAACATCTATAAGAGTTCCGGTTTTCAAATCTTGTTATTGTTGAATAACATACTAGATTTTTGATGAATTATAAATTGAAAATAATAATTAATAAATTTCAACAATAAAATCACGGGTAATTTGGTAGATTAGAGCGAAATGAAGTGTTAATTATTGAAATAGAGCAAATATTTGTAAATTACTACAATAGTTTTTTAAATTTATTATATACCATTTTGCCCTTTTGTAATGAGGAAAAAAACGTTATTACGAAAATGCCATTAATGAAATTTGCCACGTAAGCGATCAACTCTATCACATGGACAAAATGCAGTATGGTAGAGTTAGAGCTCCAGCGCAGTAGAGTTAAAGTATGCTTAGTAGAGTTGACATTAATGAAATTTTGTGTGTAGTAGAGTTAGATTTCCAGCGTGATAGAGGTGAAGTGTGCTTGGTAGAGTTAGATTTCCAGCATAATAGAGTTGTTGTTTGTGCTCTAATCAACTCTATCACATGGACAAAGTGCAGTATGGTAGAGTTAGAGTTCCAGCGCAGTAGAGTTAAAGTATGCTTAGTAGAGTTGACATTAATGAAATTTCGTGTGTAGTACAGTTAGATTTCCAGCGTGGTAGAGGTGAAGTGTGCTTGGTAGAGTTAGATTTCCAGCATAATAAAGTTGTTGTTTGTGCTCTAATCAACTCTACCACACGGACAAAGTGTAGTATGGTAGAGTTAGTTTTGGAAACCTAGCCTACTTTTGTAGTAGAGCTTAAATTACGTATTTACCCCTCAGTTTTTACCTCATCTGCCGCGCATCTAACTGATTCCTCCATAAGTGACGCCATTGTAACTTTCTTGAAGCTCCTTTACTTCTTCGCTGCTCCTTTGCTTTTTCTGTTTATGTTTGGATCTATGGATCAAATCATTTTGGTTTGTGGGATATGGAGTTTTAATGAAAATCGATGGATATTTTCGGTGGACCAGTCGTATGGGTGTCGGATCATAGGCATTGTCGAAGATTTAAGGCTCGATGAATTTCAGGAGATGGTCTATGTCGATTTGGGTTTGGATGCACATTGTCATGAGCTAAAACTAAGCTACATGCAAAATATTATCATTCAATCACTACCAGAAGATACTCCCCCTGTAATTGTGAGTAACGATAGACAATTGCAAGGGTTTGTTTCACAATTTCGTAAAGAAGCAATGCGTCTATGTGTCGAAATTACCACTAGATCTCGTGTTTCATTGAGTTACCCTGAAAAAGGTCAGTGTAGTTGGAGAAACGTTGACGAGAAATTCCAATGTAAGTCAGAGAATGATGCCTCATATGTTCGGTGTAGTAGAGTTGATCCGGTGTTTAGTAGAGGTGGACCAAACAATGAGCGTATACCAGAAAATGTGAAACATGAAGGTGAACATGCTGAGGACGAGGATGTGGAATTCAGATTCGACTATTGCGATGATATGGATGGCGCAAGCTCGGATGATGAAGATTATATCAGTGTTCGTAGAAAATTGAAGGAAGAAAAGAAGAAAAACCTGTCGGAGAAAGCAACGGGGTTGGATTTGAATGCTGAGTATTTGGACATAGAGATGCCAGCACTCGCATTGGTTGTTGGGCAACGATACTCATCAAAAAAAGAACTCATGACCAGGCTAAAAATACTTTCTGTCTTACAGAGGTTTGACTTCGATGTTTTTGCTCCATCGAAGACAGTGTTGGATGTGAAATGTTGGGTACCAAACTGTCAGTGGAGAGTGCGAGCTTCATCTGTCGACGAAGGTGGATGTTTCTTTGTCCGGAAGTATATGGAAGAACATAGTTGTTCTGTTACGGAGAGATCAGTTCGTGCACGACAAGCGTCAACAAAACTCTTAGGAAGGTTATACTTGGAATTCGTAGGTGGAATTGGGCCATCTGTTCTTCCTCAACACGTTGTTGATTCAATGAGCAAGCGATTCAGTCTAAAGGTACAAACGTAATTTTACGCCATGGTAGAGTTAATCTTCGTAGTAGAGTTAGATTGCAATGTTGAGTTAGTCTGTGGATTACGTGTAGTAGAGTTAGTCTGTCGTTTAGTATAGTTAGGTTGTATAGTGTGCTAGAGTTATATTGCATTTTTGGCGTTTCGTAGAGTTGGCTTGCAGTGTAGTAGAGTTAGATTGCAGTGCTGACGTTTTAGTAGAGTTGGTCTGACAGTGTGGTAGAGTTGGATTATGTGTAATAGAGTTAGGGTGTAGTGTGTGGTAGAGTTAGATTTCAGTGTAGTAGAGTTAGTGTGACGTATGGTAGAGTTAGTGTGACATTTAAGTCTGACGTTTATGCAGATGAAGTACTGGAAAGCACACCGTACTCTAAGCCAAGCACGAGCCCTAGTTACCGGAAGTTTGGAAAGTAGTTATGAGGAACTTTCGTCGTACTTGTTTGCTATTAGAAGACCGAATCCTGGAACTCTAATAAATCTCGAAGTTGACGGGCAAGACAAGTTTAAGTTTCTTTTCATCGCTTTCGATGTAAGTATTAGGGGTTTTCCCTACATGAGGAAGGTTGTTGTTGTCGATGGTACATTTTTGCTAGGGAAGTATAAAGGTACTCTACTAACCGCTACCATGCAAGATGGTAACTTCAACATATTTCCTATGGCTTTTGGTGTGGTTGATACCGAGAATGATGAATCTTGGGAATGGTTTTTTAGACAGCTAACTGTGTGATCCCTGATGACAGAGAACTTGCCATCATATCAGATAGACATAAATCCATTGTTAAAGCCATAAAGATTGTGTACCCACTTTCTTCTCGGGGTATTTGCACATACCACCTACGTAAGAACATTTTGTCGAAATTTAGAGGTGGTCGGCCCTTTAAGTTGTTCAAGAAAGCTGCCACCGCTTTTAGGGTCGATGAATTCAACGCTATACTTGTTCAGATTCAGGCGTTAAGTCCAAATCTTCATGCCTATTTGATAAAAGCTGACGTGCGTTTGTGGAGTCGAGTGTACTTTCCCGGAAACAGATATAATTTCACTACGTCGAACATTGCAGAATCAATAAACCATGCATTATCAGAGGCAAGAACTTTTCCCATTGTCCAGCTTATAGATGCAATAAGGTCGATGTTAACACGTTGGTTCGCGAAGCGGAAGACGAAGGCCACTCTAACGTCAACTGTTTTAACAACATCTGTTGAAAACCTCCTAAAGGTAGAGTTACCATTGCACATAGTAGAGTTAGTCCCTTCATAGTAGAGTTAACAATCCCTTTAGTAGAGTTAACATTATTGTTATAAATTATAGATAAGGGTCGATGAAGCTAGACAGTACAGCGTGCAGGACATAGACGAACACCAGGATGTTGTTACGCGATCCGAAACTTCTCATTTAGTCAACTTGACTGAGAAGACGTGTTCTTGCAAGAGGTATGATGTCGAAAAAATTCCTTGTGTCCATGCCATTGCCGTTGCTGAGGCTTGTAGAAGGCTGACGATCGAACTTACACATCCATACTATCACACGACCTACCTGTACAACGCATACTCTGGTAGTATCTTTCCAAGAGATCCTGCACTTCCCGTTCCGTTGAAAGTGAGTCGTAAGCTGTGTAATCCACCACACGTGTGTCAACAACCAGAGAGGCCGAAGAAATCATGGATAAAGTGCTGGTTCAAGTGTTCTCAGCCCGAAAAACGTCCAAGAAAAGTTTCAGCTTGTTCAAAATGTAAACAACTTGGTCACAATTTTCGGACATGTAGTCAAAGCATTCATTCTTGAATAGAAGAGTTAACACTGCGTTTGGTAGAGTCATTTATTACGTGTGTTAACAATACGCTTGGTAGAGGTAGACGTGTTATGTGGTAGAGTTAGTCCTCTGGTTGGTCGAGTTAGTTCTCTGATTGGTTGAGTTAGTCCTCTGTTTGGTCGAGTTGGATCACCTGTATGGTCGAGTTGGATCATCTGTATGGTAGAGTTAGTCCTCTGTATGGTCGAGTTGGATCACCTGTATAGTAGAGTTATTCCTCTGTTTGGTCGAGTTGGATAACCTGTATGGTAGAGTTAGTCCTCTGTATGGTCGAGTTGGATCACCTGTATGGTAGAGTTAGTCCTCTGTTTGGTCGAGTTGGATAACCTGTATGGTAGAGTTAGTCCTCTGTTTGGTCGAGTTAGTCCTCTGTTGGTCGAGTTGGATCACCTGTTTGGTCGAGTTAGTCCTATGTTTGGTCGAGTTAGTCCTCTGTTTGGTCGAGTTAACAATATGCTAATGGTTGAAAGGGAAATTACATTAACTATGCAAGACGAAAACGAGTACATAAATGAAAGAAAACGAAAACGAGTACATAAACGGAAAAGAGTACAATAACGAAAACGAGTACGAAAATGAAAAGGAAATTACATTCAACAACTAAAGGTTGGGAAAGATCTTTCGGAATTGGTAGAACCAAGTGCATACTTCACAAGCTTCGGCCATTGGTTGATCAATGTCTTCGGCATCGAATCCTTGAAAGAAATGGAGAATCTCCAGGAATTCACCTCTGCAAGAACATCCTTCTCGACCATATGTTTTTTTCGAGAAGTAGCAATTGTTGCTCTCCTCGCCAACTGAGCGATGTTGGGTAACGAAAGATTCTGTTCTGGAGGTGGTCTATGTATTCCAATGTTTCCATAACTGTTTCCTGCAGTAGACGTCTTAGGACTTCATAACCCTCCTGTCTTCTGTCATTTCCTAAACAGACTAGCACAAATCCATACAACAGTGTGGCTTCTTCACAGTCACCATTGGATGCTCTTAGCAGCAGTTCCAAACCACCATCACGATTCCCATTGACAAAGAACTCGGTCATACCACATCAGTATGTAGCTTCCACATTACCGGCATTGCATAATCTAGTGAGAAAATTGTTTAGAAGAGACTTACTCCTCAGAGGGGCATAGAATGGAACATAACGTATATCTATATTCCTTAGAACCTCATTCTCATCGCAAAGCTCTTTAAATTCCTTCGACACGAGCCTGATACTGTAAATCTCATCAAGTCCTTCTGCTCCACTTCGAGCTATGATGTTCGTCAAAGCACTGTTTGGTAAGTCCATGATATGTGCCTTGCGAACAACGTTGCTTTTTTTTGGTGAATCCATCTTTGTTTGGAGTTCTTGAAATGTTTTTGAAAGCTTTTGAAATATTGAAAGGTGAAGATGGAACGTTTTGGTAAATGGGAAGATGGATAGTATAGAACAAGTTATTAACGATTGGAAGGTTATTTATAACGATTTGACTCTTCAGTTTCCCTTCCCTTTAGAGTCTAATCGTTATTATGATTACATCTCGGAGATCGTGTCCAATAAACTTGATTTAACTTCCACGGCTAGTAGAAGATGTAGTTAATACGTAAATCGTGTCCATGTCTGTATCCACAGTTTGTTAGTGGCACAGAACGTGGGTATAGTGAGTAATTAGTTAGATCACGTATGGTTTCGAATAGGATTACTAATTAATTGTCAATAACTAACTAATAGAGTTAGAACTATACAAATATATACTGAAATACTCTAGGACTATACAATATACACTAGAGTATGACTATACATAGACTAAACAAAATTACCAATCCAGCTGGAGATCTTTGGTGGCTCTGATTAGCAGGTTCTTATCACACTCGAGTGCATATGCTGGATCACTAACAGCAATCTCCGATTCTATAGGAAGTACGTCTTTGAAACCAATGGCGTATTTCAGCCGAGAGAAGTTGACGTACTCGTCAGAAAGACCTTCAAAGTTGCATCTGATGGCTAGACACTCGATCATCTTCGCAACCCACACGCCACAGTCGCCAGATCGTTTTTTACGTGGTACGCCCTTAGTCACACGCACAATCTTATATTCCGCCGTGCTAATATGCGGTCGCATCTCCTTGGGTGAAAACTCCTTGTTCATCTTCGGAATCATCACGCCATATGCTCTACAAAAAATGAGAACCATGAAAATGAACTCTATTACAAATGTAAATGTAACTCTACCAACCCTTAGACCAACTCGACCAAACAGAGGACTAACTCTACCATACAGGTTATCCAACTCAACCTCACAGAGGACTAACTCGACCAAACAGAGGACTAACTCGGACTAACTCGACCAAACAGAGGACTAACTCTACCAAAAAAAGGACTAACTCTACTATACAGGTGATCCAACTCGATCAAACAGAGGACTAACTCTACTATACAGGTGATCCAACTCGATCAAACAGAGGACTAACTCTACTATACAGGTGATCCAACTCGACCAAACAGAGGACTAACTCTACTATACAGGTGATCCAACTCGACCAAACAGAGGACTAACTCTACCATACAGGTGATCCAACTCGACCAAACAGATGACTAACTCTACCATACAGGTGATCCAACTCGACCAAACAGAGGACTAACTCTACTATACAGGTGATCCAACTCGACCAAACAGTGGACTAACTCTACTATACAAGTGATCCAACTCGACCAAACAGATGACTAACTCTACTATACAGGTGATCCAACCCGACCAAACAGAGGACTAACTCTACTATACAAGTGATGAACAGTACCTGATTCTTAGCGAGGACTTGTGCCCGAGTCTATTTCGGTAACACGTCTTCCATAAATATTAACTCCTCCTGTGTTTGTTTACCCTTTTCAGGAGTATCCACCAGGTTTATGACGCCAACATGTGACATTCCTGGCTTAATTTTTTCCACATCGTAAGGTAGTTCTTCTTTTGACGGTTCTTCTGGATTCCTAACAACTCTTGATAACAGGCTCAAAGTGTCAGATGTCTCCTGACTCTGGATAACCCATTTATTCTACAAAAAATATGAAAATGTCAACTCTATTTAATAGAACTATCAACTCTACCAGTAAGATTTTTTTTTAACGGGATTACCTGGTCCGGTGGGATGGTATGTTTAGTGCTGGCTGGGGACACTTGGGTGTCGTCGAGGTGAGCATCCACATTTGTTGGTTTAATACCTGAACCTGCACTTGGTATTTTTCCCGAATCCGAGTCCACAAGGGTAGGCTGTTTCCAAGGAGGTGTATGCGAAGAGCAACTCAATATGTCATATTCACATATGGTAGAGTTGGTAATATTGGTAGAGTTTGTTTTATTGGATTGGAAGAGCTATTTTGAACACAATACTTGTTTTGTAGAGTTAAATATAACTCGACCAAACCATATAACTGTTCATTTTATGTGTATGTTCGTACAACGATGTATGTAATGTTTGTTGTTTGTTGGTACATAATCAATCAAAGTAAGTCTCATTCAAAATAGAGCCCTACGTACCGAATTAAGTTCCTTATTATTAGGGGAGTCGGGAGTACGGGTTGTATCGCCTTCTACGTCATCTTCGCGACCTACATCTTCAAGATGTAGGCTCCCTTCGCGATTAACATCTTCAGGAGTTCGATGTCGTGCACTTGTCTGACCTCCACCCTCATCTGTCAAGCTATAAACTGCGGGTTGCGCTCTGCTCTCTTCTAGCCTAAGGATCCTCTCAATCATGGCTGTATTGTCTGAGGTGTTACGCTCAAGCCTATTCACCCGCTCAGTAAGCATTGTGGTCTCTGCCCTGGTATCGAGCCTACTCTCCTCAAGACGATATATACGTTCAGCAAACATGTTCTGCTCGTGTCTCATCCCTTCAAAGGCTTTGGTCAGACCTCTAAGAGTGCTAAGCAACACACTAGACTCCTCTGCCTTCCGCTTTTTCTTTTTAACGACTCTCACCACATCCTGCATGGTGGTGGAGTCATCCATCCTAATCTTAATTCTCTTCTTCTCTTATTTCTTGTGTTTTTTCACTTCTTTATTGTGTTTTTTCTCTACTTTATTGTGTTTTTTCTCTACTGTATTGTGTTTTTTCTCTACTTTATTGTGTTGTTTCTCTTTCACTTTCTCCACCTGAACTTTTGAACTAGCACTACGCTTGCTCATCCTCTCCTCGATATAAGCATCCGCCTTCCTCTTATTACTTTTGTCCCAAGCGGATTCATCTAGCCTGGAGGCTAGTATGTCTCCAAGCATGGTGTCAACTTTGTGGTCTGCAATATCATTTGGCCATAGAGACATTATCTCCAGAGACTGTATAGTCAGCTGCTTAAGACATACCTGGTAGACGGGAAGATGCAATTTATTATTGAACTCTACTATACGTGAAATCAACTCCACATTACTTAAAATTGAACTCTACCATGTAAGTATAGTGGAGTAAATGAACTCTACTACAAAAGGAATTTACCTTTCCATTATTATTTGCTAGCTCCAACTTCACCAAGTCCTCGAGGTCAATGGTTTGTTTTTTGATGGGTCTCCATCGTAGAATGGGGACGTCACCTGCTCTTTGCTCCCCAAATATTTCTACGACTATGGGGATGGACTCAAAAGCCCATATCAGAAGTGCGTGCACAAACCCGTGTATTGTGTAATTACTGCCCGTTTTGCATCCTGCCATTTTGATCGATTTTATCAGTTCTAGAAACGCCACTCTTCTCCATGGATGCCTCTCGAACATCTCAAAATCTGCAACCAACTTCGCAGCACTAAAAGGGAGCCTATTATTTGTGTGGCAACCAAAAACTCCTACATTCAAAACCACTAGCAAGCCCACCATCTTCCTCTTTTCGAAAGACCACCCTCTACATCTCCCCAATATTTCTTTCAACTCTACCCATTTTTGTTCTTCACCAACCCTTAAGCCAATATCTTCCCAAAGTTCTCTGTGCGCTTCATCTGCCCCATTAGAAGCCTTCTCGAAGTTACCGTAATTAAGCTGCGTTATTTCAGCAAACTCGTGCAGAGAAAACCTCGTAGGCCGAGACCCAAACAGCACCCAAATCTCATAAATCTTCTTAGTCACTAGTTGATTCATCAACATGTACTGTATATGCCTGCCTGTAAAGTTGAAGTCGGAATCTGCTAGTTTCAGAAAAACGCTTATGCAAGTGTTCTCTTTGATGTCTATGTATGCATCCTCACCAATACCCTTGATCATATTACTGATGTTTTTTAGATTGCAGAAATGGTTGATGCTTTGATTCTTCATCACCTGTACACCGTGTGTGGGAAATTTCTTCGGGTACTTCTTGTCTGCCATATCTAAAGATGAAAGAAAACAAATGATAAGCATTATAAAACCCAACTCAACCACACTACAAGGCAACTATACATTCTTACAACCTAACTCTATCACACAACAACCCAACTCTAGCACACTACATGTTAACTCTACCACACGGAATCCAACTCTACCACACACTACAACCTAACTCTATTACACTACATACCAACTCTACCGCACGGAATCCAACTATACCGCACACTAACAATCTAACTCTACTATACTACAACCTAACTCTACCACACGGCATCCAACTATACCGCACACTACAACCTAACTCTATTACACTACATACCAACTCTACCACACGGAATCCAACTATACCGCACACTACAACCTAACTCTATTACAATACATACCAACTATACAACACTATAATCTAACTCTACCACACGTCAGACTAACTCTACTACACGATAATATAACTCTACTATACTACAGCCTAACTCTACCACACGGCATCCAACTATATCGCACACTACAACCTAACTTTATTACACTACAAACCAACTCTACCTCTCTTAAATCTAACTCTATCACACGTCAGACTAACTCGACTACACTACAAGCTAACTCTACCACACTATAATCCAACTATACCCCCTACGACCTAACTCTACCCAACATCATACTAATTGTAATACACGTATCATATCGCTTCTTCACCCTTACACTCACAACTAATTACGAACTATATCACATTGGCTTAGACTGGGGAAGAAATCTACTAGACATAGAATAAGTTAGTGAAGAACAAAAACCCAAATGTCGCAAAATTGAAAAATCGAAATCTCGCAAAATCGAGAAACCCAATGTCTACGTCAACCCTAAACCCAAATGCCCTTACGAAAATGAAGAAAAAGCATACGAGGAGCAGAGGATAAAGAAAAGAAGAAACTTACCGACAATGAAGACGACGAGTACGGAGAACAAGATGAAGAAGAAGAAGACAACGAGTATGAAATACAGCGAAGAACACATTGAGTAAGACGAGGAAGAAACAAAATCAAGAGAAGTTAACGACGACGGTTTACACTATAGGTTTCTTTCTTTTTCGGGTGTGAAACTAACCTGAGAAGAAGAAGAAAATAGAAGAAGATATCAGTTTTTTGTTTCAAGGATGTAACCGGAATTACACCCTTGACGCTTTCTTTTTTTTTTTGACAAAAACCATTCTAGTAATTACACAATACTTTTGCTCTATTTGAGCAATTTTTTCTAAAATCATATAGTACAAGTTATCTATTGGAGATTTTCTATGCAAACGTATGAGAACATTGTTTTTTAGAAATTTGATGATTTAGTTAGGTTTGATTTGGATTTTGGATATATAATAAATGAAGTTATTATAATAAAAAAAAATATTTGAGTAAAGTGGGTTATGGGTTTATAAGATAGGGGCAATTTTTACATTATTTATGGTGGTATTATTTAAATTACATAAAAATATACCTTGTTAAATAATTTCATTTGAGTTAATGGTTACAATGTAGACGTAGTATATGATCAATCAATTACCTTGTAAATTTTTTTTAATAGAAATTTGATGGTTTAGATCATTTGAGTTAATGGTTAAAACCTTTTTTAGTGGGGGCACTAAGATGCCCTCTCTCCCTTCAACATGGATTTGCCTATGGTTATTGCATAATCAAAAGAAAAAGCTTAAATAAAATGAGACCTAACATGCTTCTCCATCAGATCAATCAATTACCTTTAATTGTAACACAATCTAGAATTGAATCTTAAATAAACATGAGTATTTGAATTTGGAGAAGCTATGAAGAAAAAGAAAACACATGAAATTATTTTTCTTAGTGAATACGTATAAGATAATTAAAGAGTGCAGGACAAAGTTAAATAAAATAAATTATATAAGTAATTACAAAAGACGGTTATCTTAATTATTTACAAAATAAAGTCGGTTAAATTCGTCAATGTTTTCATCAAAAAATAGTATATGTCACACATGTGTTGACTGCTGCAGATTTAAAATAAGAAAATATCTTTGCAACTATCATGATGAAAAGTATATACATGTATTTAAAGATTAGATGTATAACTATTAAAGTGTATCTATTTTTTTTTAATTGTTGTGTAACAAAAAAGCGTACATGTTAACAGTTGGTTTGGGGTGTTAACTAATTAGTGTAGATGTAGTCTGATGTTTGATTACATGCATGATATATTACTGAACATAGAGCACTAGGAGATGACGAGAACAAATAAGATATGTAAATTCACATAAGTAATGTAGTTACAGTGTTAACAATTGGTTTGAGGTGTTAACTAATTTGTTATATACGTATTTTAATGTTTCCTTACATACATTGTGTATCACTAAAAGCAGATCAATTGGAAAGAGTACAAGGGGATGATGAGAAAAAAGGAGATATGCAAAATATGTAATGTACTTACAATGGTAACAATTGGTTTAGGGTGTTAACTAGTATGACGAGTGAACACATTAAAAAGACGGTGCATATATGCAGATATGTTGATATGGATATGTGTACTGATCAAACTACCATATAACAATTTTAATAAACATGAAACCTGATATGTATATGTGTAACTAACATGATTAACATGTAACAATTTGTATACATGTAGCCCTTATATAAATATGTGTACATAGCAAGTGATAGAGGTGTTAGGAACATTTAGATTAACAACTAACGATATTCATACACTTATATAAGTTTGGATTACGACGTAAGTGATGTTGTACAGATTCATGACCTTGTGCAAACAGCCTTTAAGGTAGATCAACATTTGCCATGAGAATTATGAGATTGACATGCCACAATTCGCCTACTGATCTTCTTTTGAGGATGATTGACTGTGTTACGAGCACCAGACCTAGACTTGTAAAGAATAAAAAACTTTGATTTCCCTAAAAGGTTTGTAAAGAATACATCTTTACAGTATTTAATTTCTCTGTATTACGTAAAAGGTTCGATAGAAGAAATCTGTGACCAAAAATAAAAGGAACATGAGACCATAAAACAACCTGCCAAACAGTTGTACCATTACTCAACAAGAAAAAAAAACTCAATCAACACAAAAAATCAAGGACCAAAATGTAAAGAAACAACCAAAACCTGACATGGGGAACTTGTGCGAAGAATCAATTGAGAGGATTCAAAGAAGTGTAATCCGTAAACCAAAATCCGTATACATGTATAATAGATAAATGAAACATGAACAAGTATACTCAAACGTGAAGGCATAACTGATTTTATTACACGGGCACAAATATATGTAAGACCCACGCGAATGTATTCACATGTTTATCAAACACTATCAGTCTATGAGAATTGTTAGATGTTTAAGAGAATCGTAGGAAGTTGTACATATTGGGTTAAAAATCTAGATTTATTGGTATACCGTTCATGACTACGTATCTAGATCTAAAAAAAAAGTTCAGATTTGAGGTGTTCATGACCTTTAAAATCTATTAAAATCTAAGATCCGAAAAAAAAAATCTCAATAGAAAACATTCTACCAAAACAAACATAATCACAAATATGCATGGTTTAACTGAAGGAAAATTGCCGATTACAAGAAACCCTATGACTGAAATTTGGAGACACAAGTTTAGAAATCGAAACGTATGTGAGCATGAAATCCAAACTATACTAATACTCATGATATCTAAAGCATACTGCAAAAGAAAAAGTTTATGTAACTATTAACGAAATCTAAAGATGACACAAATACCTAGCAAAAAATCAAATTTTTTAACAGAAAAATGAAATACAGCATGTCTCACTCTTTAAATAAAGCATGTCTCACTCTAACATATAAATATGTAAGGATAATATGATAACGTAAATGATAGGGGTAATAATTTCTCAAATGAAGAAGTAGAACAATACCATATGAGAGAGATGATTGCAGTCAAACTAATTTTAGGAAAACCAAAGGTCATTCACCCAAATTTCCCTTAATCTTATTTGGTTTGACAAAATGTTTTTGAAATAAATCGATTTGAGCATTTTTTGAGAGATAAAATATATGACAAAAAAATAAAATATATATATATATATGATCGTGTTAGATTTAAGAAAAAAAATCTAATATTACCTATTTTTATATAAATTACTTAGATAACCTAATATTTTTACAGTTACTTAGATAACCTACATCTATAAAATTACTTAATAACCTACTTTTAATAATACCCAAAATACCAATAATCTTTTAACCTTTAATATTTTTCTTCTTTATATTGAATTTATAAATCTTACTTTTCATGTATTTTTTTCTATTTAAAATACTACAAGCATAAATACCTTTATTGTTTTTAGAATCAAGTTAATTGAATCGAGTAAAACTTTATTCATAATTTGTGAAATTACTTGAAGTTGACTAATTGATTTGTTGGAGAATTTGTTAAGATAAATCAGATTGCATAAACTGATCGATCCATGCATATACTGATCAATCTTTCATTTTGGAAAAATATGTAGATTTGTCTATAGATGCATATACTGATCAATGTTTCATTTTGGAAAAATATGTAGATTTGTCTGTATACTGATCGATCTATGCATCAGTGGAAGAAATTAACATTTTAACCGAGTTGAACATATTGATTGATATATGCACATACCGATCGATCTCTTCAACTCGAGATAACATGTAGCTTATCCATTGATATATGGATAGATCTATGCATCGACGAATGAAATTATGAAATTTTCCTTATAGCAAACAAATCATTAGCTGACAAAAAAATGATCATGTTTTTGTTAAATTGGTGGCTGATGAAATGATGAATTCATAAAACTGTTCATAGATTTTGATAAACTTGCAGTAAGCCTAGCATACTTGTAATAAATCTACTAAAATTTTGGCATACTTGTAGTAAGTTTACCAAAATTATGGCATACTTTTACACCACCAAAATTCTAGCAGACTCGCAGTAAGTCTGCCGAAATCTAGCAGATTTGTAGTAAGTTTGTCAAAAATTATGGTAGAGTTGCAGTTAGTTTGCCAAATTCGAACAAACTTGCAGTAAATCAGCCAAAATCTACCAGACTTGCAGTAAATCTGTCAAAATTCTGCAGACTTGTAGTATATTTATCGAAATCTTGAAGACTTACAATAAGTTTGCCAGAATCCGCAGATTTGTAGTAAGTCTGCCAAAATTCCTCAGAATTGCAGTAACTATGCGAAAATTCCGTACACTTGTAATAAATCTGTTGGAATATCGTATACTTGAATTAATCTATTAGAATCTCATAGACTTGCTCTAAATCTGCCATAATCCTGCAGATTCGCAGTAAGCCTTCCAAAATCATATAGACTTGTAGTAAGTCTCCACAATCTCGCGGACTTAGAGTTCAATGTACATCCAACCCTAAATTAAAATATTTTGCTTAGGCTTTTACCTTGTTTTCCATAGACATCCAAATTCTCATTTTGTTTATCTTTCACAATAATATTTGTAAAATAAAAGTTTTCCCAAAAAAATTGTACATGATTGATATTTGAATTATTGAAAATTTTATCAATGTAACAAAATTTTCAAACTATATTTATCCCTATAAGGAATATTCTTTTGTAAGCTTTATCCTAAATATTTAAATATTTATCCAGATATTAATAGTTTTAAATAAATTTTTGTTTTTTTGTTTTCTTTTTCATCGCAATAAATTATTGTTTATAAATTTAAAATAAGTTGAAGAATGATTATGGGTAAGAAAATGAAAACAAAAGTTGTTTGTGTGAGTAGATTTTTTTTAGTTTTAACAATTAAAACGAAAGTAGAAAAAGTTATTTAATAATTTATAAAATGAAATGGATTACTCCTAAATTTAATTGGCTTTTGAATTGGGGTTAGTATTGGTCTTAGATGTGAATGCGTAATGGGAATTCATATTTTAATTTTAGATGTTACTGGGTTTTAAATGTTTAGTCCCTAGATAATAAGATAAATTTCTAGAGGTTGTCTACCTATAAAATTCATTTTGTATATGATATCATAACAATATTTGAATGTTACTATTTATTTTGTTATAGCACCTTCAAATTTTGTAAAAAAGTGATGACAATTTCTACTATGTGCTATCATAGGTTTTTCTATAATAGCAAAAGACATTTCTTTAATATCTTTTGTTATAGTGTCTTTGTGTTATTATATACTTTCTCTGCTTATTTGTTAGTTGATATTTTAAGATATTCACACATATTAAAAAAATTTGTGAAACGACATTATAATCTTATTTATTAATTGAAAAAATAATATATAAAATATTTAAGAAGAGGAAAAAATATTGAGAGAAAAAAAAGTTTCAAATTAAATATGCAGTGAAAATTTTAAATATCAATCTTTTAAAAACAATTTTTTTTTTCAAAAACATCAACTATGTTTCATGAAAGTTATCGATTGTTATATTGTACATCCATGTTTTACATAATATAAACACGAATTACGTAAAAATATATACAATTCAATTAACATAACATTCATAACATAAATTTTGATCAAATTTCATATACATAATATCACAAGGCTTCACAAACAAAGCTATAAACCTGAAATAACAAACAAAACATGTCCAGTAGATACCATCCTTGGAGTTCTCAATTGATGTTTTATAAATTTGTCTCTGTATACGAAATTTTTGGATGAGGGATGTGTTTGGGTATTGGTTCGTCTTCAACTTTCACATTCAAGTAATAATGGTCAGACAAGCTGTAAATGTTAAGCGGTAAATGTATGTACTCGATTTAGTACAGTGATTTAATTGAGAGAGAAAGTCGAAGATCTAGGTCTGATCCTTGCTCCTTCTTTCCCTTTCTCGGACGATTCATTCCTCTTTTATAGGAGAATATCGGCTAGGGGTTTTTCACTTGCACGCGCTGGGCGCATGTCTTATCAAGTCAGCGCTACCATCTTGTTATGGGCCTCTTCAAATAGGTTGTTAAGCTATTTGATAGGCCGAGACTAGGAGATGAGGTGTGGGCTGAATTATGGAGATAATAAGCTTGTCTTAATTGAACGGTTAGTGGGTCATAGACATTGGTCCACCTCCAACAACGGCCCTTTCCCTTCTCACCAAGTGTGGTGACGAGGACAGAGTCACCAAACTTTCAAGAAGCTTACGCACTGATCTAGTATGACATGTGGCGTTATCTTGTTCGTCATTTGACATTAATGAGAACACTCATCGGCCGACATGATGTGACAAAGCGGACGTCGCGACAGTTCTAGGGTTTGAGTATGCATGCATAATTTTGACCTGATGCTTCAGTTAGTGCACCACTCTTCTATAAATTGGTGAATTCTTGGTTTATTTTAGCATTCTCCCTCCTCGCAAATCCTCTCTGCTAGGTACTTTTTCTCTTATATTCTCTCGTTTCATTTGCTTTTAATTTCCACCAAGCGCTGTCTGTATAAGCCATGTCTTGGACTTTTGTCATTGGTTCAACGAGGAGCAGCTCAGACTCTAGTGCTTCAAGTTACAGTTCCCAGAGTCGTTTGCAAGCGCATAATGGTGCCAAGGTCAACTTGGTTGTGGGTGATGAGGACAATCCTTTGGCTAACAATGTCGAGGTTGAGATTTTGCGCAAGGGCGACGAGGCTAATATATTGATAGATGACAACGAGGTTGTCTTGGTGAAAAGTGAAAATGCTGAGGCTACCGCAAGAAATGACAAGGCCAAGGCTCCGCAAGAAGTGATGAGGCCGACGCTACCACAAGAAATGACAAGGATGAGGTTTATGTGAAAAATAACAAGGCTGAGGCTTCCATGAGAAATGACGAGGCTGCGGACCATGATTACGTCTTAAGGGATATTGGGTTAGAGATAGAAGGTGTTGAGGATGATCATTCTGATGTTGAATCAGCCACATCGGAAAAAAATGGGGCCCACTTAGCGCAACGCGCATAGGCGGGTTAAGGCCCGGTTGAGAACGTTAGATGTGCCCCCTTCCATGAGAACGAAGAAGTCACTCCGGAAGATGATTGGACAAACAATTGTATCACATCGCCAATCCGTTTCAGATCCCTGCAATTTAGCAGAGGTCGTCGTTGCCACCTTCTAGTAACACCTGCTTACACATGTATTTTTTTTAAGATTGTGATATGCAATTATCATTACCTCATGTGTTTTTCAATTATTCTGCACGTCGGCATATTGCCTTTACGCAGTTGTGTCCGTCATCAAAATAAAATATGATGGTGTATCTGATTTTGGGGGTGGAGTGATTGAATGTGACGACGCATTTGATTGAGCAGGTTACCAGACTGTCCTTGAACCCTGAAGAAAGATGGTATTATCAATGTGTCCGCAAAGAACTCATTTGGGATAGCTAACAGGTTTCCCAGTAAGATCAATGGCTGGCGCGATCATTATTCCTTCTCTAAACTTGACAGTGCCTCGGTTAGTAATCCTTGGTGTTATTGGATTCTCTAGAATCCCAAGCTTGGTAGGACTTCTAATGCTCCTACCGAGCATCAGCTCTTTATGTTGTTTCTAACTTGTGGTTTTCGTTGTGTAGTTCCACATCCTCCAAGAATAACAAGTTACCTGGACAACTTCTTTGACGACGTTCAGGAAATTAGTCAGCTTAGTAGTGCTCGGTGGCATGACATTCATACTCCAAAAGTTCAGTGTAAGCTAAGTTGAGTGCGAGAAAGTATGTGCTATGGTCAACTTCGGTTTCCTTTATTTTTAACGAGTACTTTCTTTTAGTGTCGCAAGCAAGAATTGTGAGGTTGGGCGAGCTGCCAAGTTATGACGCGATTTTTGTAGAGTCCATAGTTGTATTGGGTCCTAAGGATCTGGAACCACCACATCCTTCTACTTATATCATGGAAGATGTTGAGGGTTCTGTTCCTGACGAGGCTGAGGGTGATACCGAGAACACTTTGGTGGCATCTAGCAAGGCTTTGGTTGTGGCTTCGCCGAGGCCATCGCTTAGGCTAGTGTCTTCGGCCAAGAAGATGTTTTGAGTTAAGGATACCTCATCGAGGGAGGCGTCTAACTATGATATGAGCGGTAAGCTATTGTATAAAATTAAAGGCTTGATGCAAGAGTTGCTGACCATGACATGAGCGGTAAGCTGTTGGTGCCGACCTTGACATGAGCGGTAACCTCTTGGTGCCGACCATGACATGAGCGGTAAGTTGTTGTATAAAACTAATGGCTCGATGCAAGAGTTGCCAATGTCGGAGACCATGTTAAAAGGTGAGCTTATCGTCGATGCAGGTATGTTCTCGGATACCAAGATTTTTTTTGTGGTTGCTTATCTCTAACTGTTATGTTGTGTAGGTGTTTTGCAACCTCAGTCTGATTGGAGAGCGGTATGAGGATCATGTTGATACTAGTGATTAGGATGGTATGGTGGGCGCGTACAAAGGGAAGTACCATGCTACCAAGGACAAGGTGATTATTGTAGCGCGTTAGTTAGGTGAGGAGAAAAGGCAAAGGTCGGCTTTTGCAAAGGATGCGAGGAGGTTGCAGGATTGGGTGCATGAGTTGGAGGCCGCAGCCGAAGAGAGTCGTCGTGCACATCTGTCTGCATTTGATAAATTTGATGAGGCTATTCGTCAGGCTCGTGATAAGGTGGTCGCATAGTGGGTTCGACATTTAGACGAATGAGAGCGGTATGATGCTATGTAACAGTGTCTTGGTGAATATATTCACATTGTACAAGAAATTAACATGCCTCAGCTCATGTAGTGTCGAGCATCACAGAATGTGGGTTGTGTGGAGTATGTGTAGTACATGATGGGAGTTGATATGCCGCAGCGTGTCCTTGCAAAACTTGGCAAGGGTAAAGAAGAGTATGGGGCTCGTGTGGCTGTTATTTGTGTTTTCGAGTTCAAGGAAGATAACATTGTATATTTTTCAGTGTCAATTGATGATCTTGTACTTGGTGATCTTATGGATTTGCGTGAAGTCGCATGGTGATAACATGATGACGAGGAATGTTAGGGTTGTAAGGTAACAAACGCATAAGGGCATGACATTGAGATGAAGGAAGCTTGACATATGTCGCAGACAAGGAGGAAGTTGGTTGGTGTTGTTGTTTTCTTTCTCCCTTTTTTTTTTACTTTTGCGCCTCAACTTTCTTCTGTTGTTTAGACTTATGGCATTACTAACTGTTGTAGTAATTCTTTTTGAGTCTGGACTCGGTTATGCTAAGAATATACATTTTTTTGGTGATTTTAAAGAAGTGAAACACAATTTATCACTTACTGCTTTGCATTATTTGGTACTCTTTACGGGCAAGATTGGTGTCCAACTTTTTCCAGGTGATGAGGCGAGTGTCATGCTCGACTTTTTGGCTTATTATATGCAAAATTACAGATTGGCTTATCATGTGGTGCATGTTGTGAGTGGTGTGTTCAAATTTTACTTAGCCACTCTAGGAACAAAATCATGGTCCAGTTTACCTTGTATAGTCGGTGTGAGCATTGGGTATGGTTTCGTACTTAGTGTTCTAGGAACGAAATTATGGTTCGGCTTATTGTATTTTCCCAAGGCGAGGTGAGTAGTTCTTACAGAACAAGATACAATTATATTATAACCGTGTCTGAATGCTGCTAACGCACTTTGTGAGGTGATTAAGCCATATGTAATTCTGATTATATGTTCCTAAGATGCGTAAATTAAAAGTAGTCCCAAAATAGACAAATCGTGGGGAATTCTTATTGAGGAGCGCTTTTGTGATGGTGTCGTTGTTGGTGTTCATTGGCGTATGAGGTTTTTGATAGTAGAAGTGTATGAGGTTGTTCATGTTCCAGTTTCACGGTATCATGTCACCTTCTACAAATCTCCGGTCCTCGAATCTTTTATTGTAGTACCTGAACACATTTTGTTGATGCTTTTGAATTCACAGCCATGCCGCATCACAAATTTCTTTTAGGTCGTTAAGGCTGCAATACAACCTTTCTCAGTTAATATTCTTATCGGGTGTAATATTTGATGGCTAATTCTTTTCACGTTTACTTCTGCTGGCCAAAGTTAATAGTGAGTTGTTGTCCATAACGATCACATACGGCAGTCCATGGAGACAGATTATGAACCTCTGTATATTGGTGTCTTGGATCTTGGCAAAAGAATCTGCTTCTACGTACTTGGTGAAGTAGTTAGTCATAACGAGGAA
Organism: Lepidium sativum; assembly: GCA_023374145.1. Taxonomy (NCBI): domain Eukaryota; kingdom Viridiplantae; phylum Streptophyta; class Magnoliopsida; order Brassicales; family Brassicaceae; genus Lepidium; species Lepidium sativum. Next base: position 34,062 of record JAKUCM010001258.1, on the reverse strand, counting down.
AAAAACGTTTTTGTCTTGATGGGGGAGAGGACCAATTATATAGCCCAATAAATAAATGGATAAGACATTGCTGACGAGGTTGGCACATGAATGAATGATGCGTATCTTTGACCTTTTTCACATGTTTCTATGTATTTTTTGCAATCAACTATCATGGTAAGCCACTAGTATCCTAGGCGACGCACTTTTTGGATAAGTGTTTGTCTTCTGGAGGGGTTTCCACAAGCGCCCTCGTGGACCTCGGTCATGATACGCCAAGTTTTGTCTCCATGTATGCAGCTGAGCAGGATGTCGTTGAGTGTGCGCTAATATAGGTTACCTTCCATATCCAAATAGTAGGTGCTTTTTGCTTTGATCTGTCATGTGTCTCATCTGTCCAAGGGTATTTCACCGTCTGTGACATAAGGCATGAGTTCCTTCCTCCAATCTTTTTAGTCTACTTCTGCATTATTCTGCGAATTTCCCACTCCTCTAAATCATCTTCGTCGACTGCGAGGCACTGTCCTTTTGTTAACTTGATGCTTGGGTATTCGATGCATTTAACAGGAATGACTCGACGTTGTGTTGGATCTGACATAGAGGCCAAAACTGCTAGAGTGTGTGTGGATGTATTAACTCCATGAGGGATTTTGATGACTCAAATGTACTAAATTCCATGGCGATTTTGTTGACCACTTCTAAGTATGCGGCCATGCGCTCACATTTGGACACATATTCTCCACTATGTTGGTTAATGACGAGTTGTGAGACCATCAAGGTGAAGGCGAGAATATAGTGTACCTTGAGTGTTTTTGCGAGGTGTAGTCTACTTAATCATTCATCTGAACTGGTTGGGGCTATGGAGAATGGTTTGCAGTGGGTAATTTATGAGGACGATAATAGTATAAGATTGGAAATATGGACGTAATTTTCATGTCACAGTCACTAGTTCTAAGGCTAATTTTTTTATTACCGTGTATTTTGTTTTCGCTTCATCAAAGTGTTGCTGATATAAAAATCGCTCACTGCTCACTGCGGTCTTCTTTCAAAAGTACCCCGCTGACTGTCGAACCGATGATTTCGACGTAGAGGTATAGTGTCTCTCTGGCTTATGGTTTGGCTAGGAAGGGAGTCATGGACATGTATGTTTAAGTTGTTGGAAGACACCCTTACACTTCTCATCCTAGAGAAAATGTTTGTTTCCTCGAGGAGAAAGTAAAATGGCAGACATTTATCTATGCAGCAGGAGACAAAGCGATTGAGGGCAGCGATATGACCCGTTAATCTTAGTACTTCTCGTGTGTTTTTTGGGGACGGTAGAATAAGGATTACAGATATATGTTTGGGATTAGCTTTGATCCCTCGTTCAGTAACAATATAACTGAGGAACTCTCCGAAAGTTACGGCGAACGTGCACTTGGTGGGATTAAGTTTCATTTGGTAATTATTGAGTACATCAAAGCATTCTTTGAGGTAAGCGACGTATGCTACAGCTCTCAAAGACTTGACCAGCATGTCGTTTATATAAACGTCCATTGTTCGTTCAACCTGTCATACGAACATTTTGTTGGCGAGTCTCTGGTAGGTTGCTTAAGAATTTTTGTTCTGAACGACATGACTTTGGGTGCAGTAAGTGCCGCAGTCAGTTATAAAAACATTTTTTTCTTGGTCGGCGATGTTCATTTTGATTTGATTGTATATGGATAAGGCATCCATGAAAGACATCAGTTCGGTGACATGTAGTGTCCTCGATGAGTCGACATATGTGTGGGAGTAGGAAGCTATCTTTTGGGCAAGCTTTCTTGAGATCGGTGAAATCTATGCAAACTCTCCATTTGCTGTTTTTCTTTTTGCCGACGAGAGGATTGGCGAGCCATTCTAGGTATTTGACTTTAGTAATGGACCCTAATTAATCGATCAATGTCATCTTTGACTGCATGTGTTCAGGTCTAAGCTTTCATCTGTTTTACTTGATCGGCTTGTAGATATGATCAATATTAAGCTCGTAACTGGTTATCATGGGATCCATTTCGTGCAAATCTCGAGTACACCATGCAAATGTTAATTTTTTTCTTTAGGAAGGCAATGAGCTCATCTCGCAGAGATGTACGCAAGTCTAGGCCATTTTTGACACAATGTTCTGGATGGTCGTCGTCCAAGCATATCTGCTCAGTTGTTTTCTTTATTTGGGTTTTCTTGTAGGAAATTACTTGGGAGGACGCATGTGGTTGCTTCCCTAGCAATCATGCATGACCGGCTTGTTTCTAAGTTTATGCTCGATGGTGAAGCACGTCCTGGCCATTCGTTGGTTGCTGCGGAGAGTATAGTTTCCTTGATCGGTTTGAAACTTGACACGTTGGGATACTTTAAGATGACCACTTTCATGACATGAATCCAGGGGAAGCCGAGGATGATGTTGTATATGGTCAGCTTATCAACGACGAGAAACTTAATCCACCTAGTTGTGTCGATGAGGATGATTGGTAGTTTCAATGAGCCGTATTTTAGGTCCATCATACTGCATGTATTATTGAGGACCCGTGTGACATTATAGTCGTCAACGCGGAACTCGACCACCACGACACTGGCGGAGCCGATTTTCTTTTCGGCCCACGTCTTAAATGATTTGGCCTCGCACTGGTAACTTGACGTCGCTTGTGCATAGTCGTTGCCTTCTTTCAAACTTTCATTATCATAACTGTGGTGGCTCCTTGTAATCCTTAGTTTTTTCACCGCGGTTTCTTGAACGTTGATGGCCAAACCCGACGTGTTCACCGTGTGGATGTTGTTCAGAGTCGGCTAGTTTGATTTCTCATGTGTTGAATTTTGCGAGTAGTAGTTCTTTTAAGCGGAAAACTAGGAAGTTGAGAGGTTGGTACGTTTGTGGTAGTTGCAGTATGACAGCATGTCTAATCGGGGGAAGTATCTTGGTACCATTTATTGGTTGGGACCTACGCGCATTGTGACATATCCTCGGTAGAGTCAACCACATAAGTGGAAGTTTTCTTGCCTTTGTTACTTTTATACCATCGGTCGTAGTGTTGACGCAGCTTGTGGTACTCTTCGTACATTGTTTCTTTGGTTGTTTCCTTAATCATCAGAGATCGGTTGTATACCTCTTTATATTTGTGTCCATGTCCTTTTCTATTTATCCAAACATAGCGCCTCGGTACAAGGCATCTTCTGAAGATAAGGGTCGGCGTAACCTAAAATCGGCTATAAGCTCCAAGTCATAATAAAGGGTTTCACATAGCATGTTGATGTCGGTGTCGTATGTGATTGTGATCCGTGATGCCACTTCACAAATTGTTCAAATAAATAACAAAGTGATTCCTTTGGTCCCTGCAATATAGTTTAGAGGTCGGTTGTAGAGGATTTTCACTAGATAAACACCAAGTAAAGTTTGTGAAAGGTCTCGGCTAGTTGCAGATAACTATCGATAAAGTATGGATCGATTTTTAAAAATCATCCCAAGGCATCCCCAGTTAAGTTTTCAATGAACAGTTGGCAGTATTGTACGTCTCTTTCTTTGGGGAAGAAGCTCGTCCTTCCCATAAAGATGTTTTACGTTGTTAAGAACTCTCGAGGGTCAGATTTTCTATCGAAGGTGGGGCACTTGACCTTTACAGTGGGTCGGAACGGTGTATTGGACTACCAACAAGTGAACGGTGTGTTATGTGTCTTAGACAGTACTATTTGCAGCTCCGGTGCGGAGGTTTGAAATTGGTACATTTGCGTCACTGTGTTGCGTACTTTGGTCCTTAGCGCACATATCTCTGTGTGCAGGAGGGGCTCGTAACGTTTATGAATTTTATTTAAGTACAAGTATGTGCTAGGGTTGGTATCTAGGTCTCAATCTTGCTCTATCCTTCCTCTTTCTTTGATGATTCATTTCTATTTTATAGGAGAATATCGGCTAGAGTTTTTCACTTGCACGTGATGGGCGCTTGTCTTATTAAGTTGGCGCTACCATCTTGTTATGTGCCTCTTCAAATAGCATGTTAATCTGTTTGATGGGCTAAGACCAAGAGATGAGTTTTGGGCAGAATCATGGAGATAATGGGCTTGTCTTAGTGAATCTGTTAGTGGGTCGGGGACGTTGGTCCACCTCCAACAGTAAGGACTCTGTTTGAGCTGATCATATATACTTTATATATATATATATATTATTGAAGTGGTCAATAGAAACTCAGATTGTTTACCTTTAGTTTTGCTCAATGCATTGTTGAACTCATCAAAATAGAAGAAAGAAAAGGAAAGTTGAAAAAATCTTAAGCTAAGAAGAAAGTAGTCAAAATATAAGAAAGGTCATGGGTTTGGGAATAGTAACCTATATAAATGCAACTGCTACTACAATTTGAGAGAAATTGCATGTCCAAGAACTTCTAGTACTTCCAAGAAGCATTTAACTATCTGCAACAAGTATTAGGTTTGCATGTAGTCTAAAAATCAATGTAAACTAGATAGTACAACATGTGATGGTTCTGTTAAGTTTAGAATATTATATGAAGATTTATTCAAAAAGGCATGTAATTGGCTGAGCTTCCACTATTTTTCATTGAGTAAAGGTTTACATGCCACATTCTCATAGAACTGCAACTAGAGAAATTGTGGAGATGTATTTGCAGAAAAAGAAGATATGGGGAATCTTATTGGTAAGCAAAGGGTTTCACTTAAAATAGATATATGAGATGCTCCATCAACCAGTACAACCTGCATAGTGATTACAACACACTAGATTGAGGCCTAAAGAAGCTCATCATTGGGTTTAAGAATATTGCATATCATAAATAGAAATTTATACCATCTATTTTTGTCTATTGTTTAGTTTATCAGAGGATAAAAAATTCTTTACAAACACATAAAACAATGCAACAACCAACATTTTAACTTTTGAAAAGTTCAAGGAAGAATTTAAAACAATGGGTAATGATTTGATCTCATTAATTCACTTTATATTTTTTCTTCTTGACACATATCATAAATTTAGTCGATGAGGATGGATTAAGAGAGGTTGATACAGGTGTTAAAAAGATTTGCTTGAAATCATGGGTTAACAATGGGAAGATAAGTAGAGGTAGTCTCCCATTAGATGTTAAGACATGTTGGAATTCCACTTATGTAATGTTAACTAGAACTTTGAAATTCAAATTAGCTATTTATAAGATGAATGCAAATGATAAAGTCTATAACAAATGGTTTAATGAGACAGTGAATGGAGTAAATGTTGGGAATGTCCTGCAATCATTTGTACTTACTCGTGCGGTCGGTTCTAACATCGAGATTAGACAAATTCATATGGTACTAGGGGTTGTAATGGCTTGATAGAGTCCATTTATAATCTGTGAGTTGAGATACTCACTGCTAGTACTACATGATCCTATTGGGTCACACACCTAAGCAAATGGAGACAATTCAATAGGGAATGATCATTATAGGAATGATTCATGACTTGAGCATAATAATACATGGTTTCGGATTAGAATATGTGTTTTGGGCCAGACCTAAATTAATCCTAATTTAGTTATGAATTAATTAGGTTAACTTAAACTCCCTATATATATGATATATGGCACGTTTTTGATGTAAGAAGAAACCCTAGCCGCTAACTGCACAAGTCAAAATCCAAAGAGAATTGCACACAAAGTTGTAGCAAACTTTTCTCCTACTTGCGTGTATGTGGACTATCAATAGAGGTGCTACACTTGGAGCACTTGCTGATCTCATACCTGATCTTATATCCGTTGCACTAACCAAACTTCAGGTATAATTGAGTTCTCTATTTATCAGATTCAATTAAGTTAATACAAGACCTAGGGCTTAGGGTTTTGCGAGATTAGTCAATTGATAATTGTCGAATTGCTTAAAAACCTAACAGTGGTATCAGAGCCAGGTTGTATTCTTATTGAAATCTGATGTTTACATGCTTGATTGATTGATTAAAAGTTTGTTTTAATTGAATTAGAATTTCATGATTAGGGTTTTGATGAAATCGAAAAATCAGAGCTGATTTTATTATTGCTGAAATCGAAAATTTGAGATGGTTGTAATCTTAAAGAAATCTGATATTTTCATGCTTGGTTGATTGATTAAAATTTTGTTTTAATTGAATTAGAATTGCATGATTAGGGTTTCATTAAAACCGAAAATTAGGGTTTCATTGAAAAAAAAAAATTAGGGTTTTGTTGAAATCAAAAAATTAGTGCTGGTTGTAACCTTAATGAAATATGATGTTTCCATGCTTGATTGATTGATTAAAAGTTTGTTTTAATTGAATTAAAATTGCATGATTAGGGTTTCATTGAAATCAAAAAATTAGGACTTCATTGAAATTGAAAAATTAGGGTTTCATTGAAATCGAAAATTAGGGTTTATGGTTTCAGGAGTTTGATGTGATAAACCGAAATAAAATATAACCTAATTTAAAATAGCCCTGAATGATACGGTTTAATTAGATTAAACCGAATCTGGTTTTCTAGCAATCGGTTTAAGAAAAATTATACCAAGTTGGAGAAAAACCAGCAGGTGCCAACCGGCACATGGTCAGGATTAGAAAAATCACAAATAAAATTTTAAAGCCTTTGATTTGATTTCTTTGGTTTTTAAAATCTCCTTTTAACCCTCTTGAGTGCATATATGATATACATTCAAGTTAAAGTTTAGTTCCTCAAACATATATCAAGAAATTGATGTCTTTCCACTTCACGACAACTGTCAAGACTCGTTTCATCGTATGGTGGGCTAGCTCGGGTTAGGTACCTACTTTGACATGGGTGAGGCAGATGGTAACCGTTACCATATGATTATGAGATTGGTTTACTTGACTGGGCTATCAAGACCGTCTTGAGCTTTGAGACATCAGAGTGATTTTGGCATATGAAATGTCAAATCACGACCGAGAGTTATATATGTGATATAACTAGCAAATAAGTTGCTTACCTAAATAACTAAGGTATGGACGATGAGTTCAGCTCACTCAGATTTTTCTAAAATATGGATCTCAGGATCATTGTATTCAATCGAGGAACTATTGATTGAACACAATGTAAGTTTTCTTAAATATGTTAAGATTTCTCAACACTTAAACCATCATAACTAAAACTCCTTACCTCTCTTAATTTCAGCTATGGAAAATAACAACAACCATAACCACAACTCATTCTCCCTTCGATCTGTCCTTGAGAAGGACAAGTTGAATGGGAAGGATTTCCTGAGTTGGTATCGTAACCTGAGAATTGTTCGTAGGCAAGAGAAGAAAGACTATGTTTTGGAACAAGTCTTGCCTCCTAGATCGTCTGCCAATGCCACTGTTGCAGCTAGGAATGCTTGGGATAAGCATTCCAATGATGTGATAGATGTGCAATACTTGATGCTTGCGACCATGGTCTCAGAACTGCAGGTGCAGTACGAGAATGTGGTGTCACCCATCGAGATCGTGACTGGCCTGAAGGGAATTTTTCAGGAACAGACACGATATGAGAGATATCAAACAGTGAAATCTCTCATCGAATGCAAATTATCGAAGGATGGTTCGATGAGTAGTCATGTCATGAAAATGATGGGTTATATTGATAATCTGGCTAAACTAGATTGTCCCCTTAGCCAAGATTTGGCTACGAACATCATACTTCAGTCGCTGCCGTCTTGTTATCATCAGTTCGTATTGAACTATAATATGAACATCATACTTCAGTCGCTGCCGTCTTGTTATCATCAGTTCGTCTTTTTCTTTCTAAGAAAAAACAATGGGAGTAAAGTACAAGTCGAAGAAATTCGAGAGCTACAGGAAGCTGCTCAATCCGTACAGGAAGAGCAGCAGTTAGACTCTCAAGATATTGTCGAATCAACACCTGTAAAGCCTGAAGTTTGTAGATCCGGTAGAATCCGTCATGAACCCAAGAGATATCTGGGATTCCTCGTGACTGAAGGACAGGATTTGTTGATCGTTGACAACGATGAACCTGCAAACTTCAAAGAAGCAATGATGGGCCCTGACTCCGAAAAGTGGTTAAAGGCCACACAATCCGAGATGGAATCCATGTCAGAAAACCAAGTTTGGTCGTTGGTCGATTTACCTCATGGTGCGAAAGCAATCGAGTGTAAATGGGTTTTCAAGAAGAAAATTGATGTGGATGGTAACATACAAATTTATAAAGCTAGACTAGTAGCTAAGGGTTTCAAACAAGTCCACAGTGTTGATTATGATGAAACCTACTCTCCAGTAGCTATGCTTAAGTCTATTCGGATTCTCCTAGCGACTGCAGATAGATGTCAAAACCGCGTTCCTGAATGGTATTCTGGAAGAGGATGTGTATATGACACAACTCGAGGGTTTTGTTGATCCTGAACCTGCTGGGAAAGTGTGAAAACTTCACGAATCCATTTATGGATTGAAGCAAGCATCACGAAGTTGGAATCTTTGTTTCGATGAAGCAGTCAAAGAATTTGGCTTCATTAGGAACGAAGAAGAAAGATGCATATACAAGAAGTTTAGTGGGATCGCAGTTGCGTTTCTTGTGCTGTAAGTGGATGATATCTTACTTATCGGAAATGACATTCCGTTGCTGAAGTCTGTTAAGGCTTGGCTCGGAAAATGTTTCTTGATCAAGGACATGGGGGAAGCCGCCTAAGCAAGACGGGGTGTCCCAAGACACCTGCTGAGCGAGAACGCATAAGTAGGATTCCTTATGCTTCCGCAATAGGATCCATCATGTACGTTATGATTTGTACTCCTCCAGACGTTGCTTGTGCATTAAGTATGACAAGCAGGTACCAATAAAATCCAGGTGAGACTCACTAGATTGCCATCAAGAACATCCTGAAATATTTGAGGAATACTAAGGATATGTTCTTAGTGTACGGAGAAAGTGAAGAGTTGGTTATTAGTGGATTCACGGATGCAAGCTTTCAGACGGATAAGGATGATTCCTGGTCTCAGTCCGGTTACGTCTTCTGTCCGAATGGCGGTGCAGTTAGTTGGAAGAGTTCCAAGCAAAGCACCATAGCTGACTCCACTACAGAAGCTGAATATATCGCTGCTTCTGAAACTGCGAAGGAAGCTGTTTGGATAAAGAAGTTCATCTCTGAACTTGGTGTGATTTCGAGTATTGTTAAGCCAGTGGCACTGTATTGTGATAACAATGGAGCCATTGCACAGGCAAAGGAGCCCAGATCGCACCAGAGATCCAAGAATTTAGAGAGGAGATATCATCTGATTAGAGATATCGTTGAAAGAGGAGACGTGAAGATTAGCCGAGTTTCAAGCAAAGAGAACGTCGTTGATCCTTTGATGAAAGTACTTTCATGATCTAAGCATGAGTATCATGCCAATGGAATAGGCCTTAGGTATCTTAAGATGTAATCTTAGTTCCAGTAGGAGTTATAATAGTTTTATGTTATGATGTAAACATATTTTGGTTATGTTTGAATGAAATTATTTCATTTATATTTAATACTTGTATTAAATATTTATCCTGAAATAATCATGACATTCTTATAGTTCATCAAGTTGAGGACTTGGTCATGAAACCCTATAGGCGTAAAATACATGAATTATTTCATTCCCTAATCAATGGTTATTAAAGTGGAATACTAATAACGAGATAGACTAGTATGTGAAGTGACTGATGACTAAGTTTCATGGAGTCATTGATAATAAGTATCAAGTCAATCACATAGATGTGTGTCAAATGAACATAGCATCGGAAATGACCCGCTATGAGAACTCAATGAGATTGTATAATGAGTGTCATAAGAGATTCTCATACGACTATAGAGCATAGTCCTTAGACCTGAGTTCATGATGTTTTCTTGCACATGAATTGGTATGTTTTGAAATTTTCAAACGCCAACCGTAACTGGTGGTTATAAAGGAATTTGTCGGGATATCATGAAATGTGAGAAAGGAACAGAGGATGGAACAAGATGGAATTTGTCCCTCCTATATACGGGAGAAATATATCTCTGGCCCCTTCGAAAGATTTGATACTGTAAAATGCATGGCCGTGCTCAAACAATGTGATAGACGCTTGTTTGCTCTATCAGTACAAATTCAAGTTCGATGAGCATTGATATGGCTCATTAAAATAAGGATGACATGAACTCTTGACTTAGAGCAGATAGAGATATGGAGACAAAGGGATTTTGGGAATATATGATTCCAGTACAAGTGGGAGATTGTTGGGAATGTCCTGCAATCATTTGTACTTACTCGTGCGGTCGGTTCTAACATCGAGATTAGACAAATTCATATGGTACTAGGGGTTGTAATGGCTTGATAGAGTCCATTTATAATCTGTGAGTTGAGATACTCACTGCTAGTACTACATGATCCTATTGGGTCACACACCTAAGCAAATGGAGACAATTCAATAGGGAATGATCATTATAGGAATGATTCATGACTTGAGCATAATAATACATGGTTTCGGATCAGAATATGTGTTTTGGGCCAGGCCTAAATTAATCCTAATTTAGTTATGAATTAATTAGGTTAACTTAAACTCCATATATATATGATATATGGCACATTTTTGATGTAAGAAGAAACCCTAGCCGCTAACTGCACAAGTCAAAATCCAAAGAGAATTGCACACAAAGTTGTAGCAAACTTTTCTCCTACTTGCGTGTATGTGGACTATCAATAGAGGTGCTACACTTGGAGCACTTGCTGATCTCATACCTGATCTTATATCCGTTGCACTAACCAAACTTCAGGTATAATCGAGTTCTCTATTTATCAGATTCAATTAAGTTAATACAAGACCTAGGGCTTAGGGTTTTGCGAGATTAGTCAATTGATAATTGTCGAATTGCTTAAAAATATAACAGTAAAAAGAGTTAGACCACCAACAAAAGATGATTGTGACGCAGTCAAAAAGATAGTGGAATTTCACATAATTTTTTACATTTCAACTTTAGAGGTTTCAATTTATGAAACTATAAACTCCAAATCCTGTTAACTATCATGAGAGATAAAGCTTTTATTATGAAGGAATTTTTTTACAAGTATTGGGGTGGATCAAAAGAGATTAAAAAGTTTCCGATAATTGCTTGAATATTAGACTCAACAAATAAGATTTGTTTTGTTACTTTATGCTTTCAAGAGCTTTATGGAAATGATAGTTTGGAAACCAAAAGATTGGAGATGGCAGTCAATAAACTAATGAAGTGTTTTTTTGATGAATATAGTGTTGTTTTTGGTAAACTAAAGAATATTGGTTTGTTACAATCTCAATCTTAGACTTTGAGTGGTACCACAAAAGCATCAAGTCACAGTGGTGAAATAGACATAAAAGAATTTAGATGATAGTGCGGGTGGGTACGAGAGAAATAACTTTGTGTAGAAAACATAGAAGTGGTACTTAAAGTAGAGTGTGATTTCTTGTTATGGTGGAGGCTCAATGCTCTGAAACATTATATTCAGTATAAGATAGCCAGAGACGTCAACGCAAGTGGTTGTGTGCTCGGTTGTGTGCTCGATCATTACATAAGTTATCTTACTCAATATATGACTGAAGTCTTAATATGCATTAAGCAATGACTAACAAGTGGTATTAATTTAAGAGAAAGGAGAATAGAAACAACAACCCGACAAATCTTTGATAAAATTGTACTACAAAATCAACTTGAAAAAGATAAATTGTATTATGCCATTTTTTTAATTATATTTTAGAGTTTAATTTGTTAAATATTGACTATTAATTTTATACTTTAATGATTTTTTTATTTAAACAACTGTTCACTTAAGAAAAATTAAACAAGAGTTCGAACTATTGGATATGGACTCTGGAGAATGAGGTATTGTAATATTTTTTAAGTGTATTTTATAACTAGCTTTAGTGAAATATTTGAGTCAACTTTGAAAATGATTAAGCAACTTTTGATTTTTTTGAGCATTCATGAGTCGATGATATTTGCCATGGACGAGGTCAGCTCATAACCAAGGATGTTTGTCATGGACGAGGCCCTTAAGCCAAGGATGTCTATCATGGATGAGGTTAAGGTGGGTTTATCAATAGTGGCTCTATAGTGGACCAGAAGGACGCAGCTCCATCCCCAACAATACCCCCCCCCCCCAGTTTGGTGACGAAGAATAAGTTGCCAAACTTACGAGAAACTTTTGGCAGGCATGGATCCATTATGCCATGTGTTTTTCTTCATTAGTCATTCTTTATTAGATACAGTAAAGCATGTGGCTCACGTGAGCGAAGGACTATCGAAGTTACGGCATTTGTCACTGCCAAGGCGAGTTCTTCAACGTTGAAGTCAGAAATAATAGGGTGTTTGCTTATGGGAACGAAAGTGGAGGTCAGTTCTTCAACGCCTTCCCAAATTTAGTAAGCTTAGATTTGGGCGAGGAGAGGACATGCGAGTCGAATTCTTCAACGTCGAGGCTGGATTTGGTAAGGCCAAATTATTGCGATAGGGGGAAAGGCGAGGCGAATTCGTCAACGTCAGGACTAGATTTAGTGAGAGATTTCTCCAAGGGAAGGACAGCCAAAGCGAGTTCTTCGACGCTAAAGCGGGGTTTAGCGAGGCCGAGTTTTGGCGAGGCCACATTTGGGCAATGAGAGGACATGCGACGCGAGTTCTTCGACGCAAAGACTGAATTTGAAAAGTCCAGACTTGGGTGAGGGGAGGACATGCGAGGTGATTTTTCAGCACGAAGGCTAGATTTCGACACCACGCCATATTTTGGTAAGGATAACAATTGAGGCGAGCTCTTCAATGCCTAAGCTAAATTTGGTGAGGCGTTTGTCAGTGGGAAAGGCTGCCAACGCAAGTTTTGAGATGGTACTACAGCCTTCGAGCTCGTCAGGCATGGGTGGTAAAATAGAGAAAAGGTTAGTGTTGTCGAGACTGATTGTTTACGATTCCACCGTTCACAAGGCCGAATTATATATTCTACAAGGAGATGACAAGGTCATCGAAATAAATGTTCAAGGCGATGGGACAAGACGGATATCTATGAAGTCAAAAGAGTTGCCCGAAACAATATTAGGGGGTCGAGGAGGCTCACCTCAGTGGTAAAATGACATGGCCCAAGGTGGTAAAGTGAACCAAGGTATTGATGCAGATGAGGTCAGTGAGGTCCAAGTTGACCATGACGAGAAGAGTGTTGGTTATAACGTGACCAAGGGGGGAATTGGGTGAGAATCATGTATATCTTAAGGATAAATAATTCACGACATTGATCATATTAAGGAAATTAGTGCGCGTTGGTGGTCGAATTTTCAAAACGACAAGGTCAAACAAAACTTGATGCGAGTAAAAGAAAGTCTGGTTGTACCCCTTGACCTTCCCATTTTTCAAAAAATAAAAAATTTGGTCAAGAGTTGAATTGTGGCGTAATTGTGTAGTGTTGAGGCGAATGATAAAGCGAACTGGAGAGATGCGTTAATACGTTGGAAAAGCTTACTGAGGAGTTGATGGTTTTGGGTCTACATGACGAGGAGCCAATTCCGCCGAGAACTATTAAGGTTGATGCCAGTTTCGTCGTGTTGAGATTGGCATCAATGTGGGGGGAAAATGTTACTTGGGAAGATCAAGTGTTGGCTTTGTTGCCTCGGCTGCTGGGTGAGGGCACTTTGCAGCTTTTGGTCCACACATTTCTTGTGGATACCGAAAAGGATCATGGTGCTCTTCAAAGATAATTCATGGAGGCCACTTAACGGAGTATGCAAACCTTCTCTGGCACATGATAGAAAAAAGGCTTGTACCAAGGAGTCTCTTGTCGAAGGGTCCGAAGAGAGCTCCTAATTATGATTTCTCTATGGATTACCATGTCATGAGGCCCCCTTGGCGACAATTGCACCATGAGTATGAAGTTGTGGCACAAGATCAATGGTTCGATGCATGAGGCTCTACGGCCAGAAAAGATGATTGAGAGCAAGCTCATTAGTGATGTTGTTGTTCTGATAGCTATGGTATGGTCTCGGCTCATCTTGTCGGATTTAATGTTTGTGTTTGTCTGATTTAGAGCTCTATGAGCAAAAGTTCCAGCATCTCAGTGAGTACTTCCACGTGACTCGGAAAGTTGTTGAGCCTCGTCCAAAGTTTACTTAGGCAGATGGTACGTTCGAAATCTGCAAGTTTATGGATGAGAAGTTGCGGGAGGTCATGTTGGAATGAATATTTGCTAATTTGGAGAGAGATAATGCAGAGTATGACGCTTGGGTCAAGGCGATTCGCATTTCTAAGTTCCGTGTTGAGGATCTTGAGATTCTCCCTTGCGTCATAGGAGGACTTAGCGCTTGCTGAGTTGGAAAACATGCGTGAAATTGGTATGCTCGAGGCGTTATTCGGCGAATATGTGAAGTATGGTGATGGTGGGGGAGAGATGAAGTCGATGACAAGGGCGACGTTCATGAGGAGAACCCAGAGAGGGAGGGCGGCAATAAAGAAACTTATTTATCTTCAGTATTTTTTATTGAGTCGGCTCGTCATGTTTGTATAAAGACGACCTAGTAGTATACCGTAGTGTCAAATATTAAGCTATTTATTCTTTGGCCTCGACCGTGACTTAGATAGTGTTGGTAGCGTTTTTGTTATATAAAATAATAGTTAAATATTTCTTTTGTTAGAGCTTGGTACATTTGTAGGAGCGAAACTGATATTCGGCTTACCCACATGTGTCGAGGCGAGTGTTATGCTCGATTTAGGCATATTAGATGCAAAATTATGGTCCAGCTTATCCTGTCGCGCTGATGCGAATGGAGTGCTCGACTTTTACTTAGGTATTTTAGGAGCAAAATTATGGTCCATCTTACCATGTATTGTCGATGTGAGTATTGGGCTCAACTTTTACTTAGGCATTTTAGGAGCAAAATTATTGTTGTGATTACCATGTATTGCTGACGCGAATGGTGTGCTCGACTCTTATCATTGGGCATTTTAGGTGCAAAGTTATGGTTCGGGCCGACGCAAATGGTGTGCTCGGCTTTTATACTTAGGCACTTCAGGTTTGAAGTAATGATTCGGCTTACCCAATGCATTCCTAGGTGACGAGTAGAGAAAATTTCTAAGGCATTGTTGTATGTCGCATTGATGACAAGAGATTCTGTCTAAGGTTGACATGAATGTCGAGGAGAGGTGACAAGGAGATATTTCATTTAGGACATCATACGAAATCGAGGAGAGGTGACGTGCTAAATGACGATGCAATAAATTTTTTCTAAGGCATTATACAACACTGAGGAGAGGTAGTGCGCTAGATGATGTGGTAATATATTTTGTCTAAGGCATTGTACATCATCGATGATAGGTGGTGTGCTTGAAGACGAGGCCAAATATGTCAAAGGCATTATACGACGCCAAGGAGAGATGGCTTGCTTGACGATGAAGCCATATATTTTATTTAAGGCATTGTACAACATCGATGAGAGGTGACATTATGCTATGTTGTTAGTCGTTGAGGTGATGACTAGGTGAAGTACTATCTTACGCCAAGGATGATGACAAGAAGGCAAAGGACGAGGAGGCATGACAAGGTGGCTTGGCTAGGTATCATGATAAGGTGACATGGAAAAGATGTTGCGATGAGGTGGTGAGACAAGATATCATGACGGGGTGATGATGACGAGGATATATTATGCCTAAGACATCGCTAGGAGCCGAGAAAATAATATGTCTGAGACCTCGAGGTGACAAGACCATATATTTTGTCCAAGGCATTCCCGAATACCAATGATATATTCTCTCTAAGGTAGTGTTGGACACCAAGCTGACGAGGAAATATTATATCTACGACATTGATGGATGCCAAGGTGAGATACTATTTACTGTAATTGATGGATGCAAAAGTGACGAGGTAAGATTTTGTCTTAAGACAATATTGGATGTCGGGGTGATGAGGTTTGGTCCTGCCAAGCGAGAGGTGACAAGATGACGACGACGACGAGGTGAATTTTTTTCTGTTTGGCGCCAAGATTACGAAGAAGAGATGAGGATGGGGAGACATGACGAGGTGAACCTCTCTCATTTATCTAACTTGTTGTTCTCTTTTCTCAGGTTTTCTTGGTTGAGTCAATAGGAGCATCGTCGTCGTGTCACCTTGTTATGTGTTCTAACAAGGTTCGAAAGAGTCACTGAACAACTATCTCTGCAAACAGGGTGAAGATGAGTTCACAGACTTGTTGAGCTCGGCACATAAGTTGGTTAACGATTCTAACTACGCTTCAGATCTATTGTTCGCGTCTTCCATGTGTTCCATTATGGCGAGGAGTGAGTCGGCCATGCACTAGATTTTCTTGGCGTTGTGTTTTCTTAACGTATGCATGTGGTGGTTGGTTAGTGACTGCATCGCTAGTCATTTTTAGTTTTTGTTTTGCGTAATTTGGGATTTCAACCGGATGGGTGACATTCAGCATTGCCAGCATCTTTTTTGGGCAGGTGGTCACATTAATATCGTTGATGAACTAGGAGGAATATTTTTGATCCTCGTTAGCGAAGTTTGATTTGTCATCTTAATATTTGTGTGAGCAAGTAGTTTTTTTAATTAAGTAGATACTTATATAACAATGTAAAAATAAATTCTAATATACATATTCAACTAAACCCTCTTGTAAATTTTATATGTTAGATTTTAAATGGAGAGGGACTAAGCATCAGCTAATTTTTATTCGAAAGGAATGATCATCTCTTTGCTTCAATACAAAGAAAATAGTTTGGTGTAAGATTTTCACGTTTGAGCTTACGGACATTATTATCAATTATATTTCCAACTTTCCATAAACTAAAAAAATTTTATTTTTTTTGTGGCTTAAGTGTAATATTACCAATAAATAGGTGTAAGATTAGAATTAAAGAACTTTTGAATGTAAATTCTCCGAAAATGCAAATTGCTTAGCAGATAACAACTGGAGGGAGACTCGTGACATGTACGCGCTAGAGTGGCGCGTGTAAGGTTAAGTTCCGCGTTGAGCTGTCACACTCTTTGTCGGTCCCCGACGGCTTTTAGCTTCGCTTCCTCTCTCCTTAATTTCCACTGTCCGAATATTAAAGTAACGAGACATCATTACCCAACAAACCTTAAAGCTTCACTGTAAATCATAAACTTAACACATTTCTCCTAAATCTTACCTTTACTCTCTTCCCTCTCATCAATCTTCTTCTTCTCGATCTCTCTTTATCGTTACTATGACAGACGACAGAGTTTACCCGGCTTCGAAACCTCCCGGTGTTGTCGGTGGAGGCGGCGGCGCAACTACTAATCCAACTTTTCCGGCTAACAAAGCTCAGCTCTACAGCGCTAATCGTCCTGCTTATCGTCCACCAGCTAGTCGTCGTCGTACTAGCCATAGCCGTGGATGTTGTTGCCGTTGCTGTTGCTGGACGATTTTCGTATTCATTCTATTAATCCTCATCGTCGCCGCCGTAGCAGCCATTGTTTACCTAATTTACCGTCCTCAACGACCCAGCTTCACCGTCTCTAACCTCAAAATCTCGTCTCTCAATTTCACTTCACCTACTCATCTCACCACCGCCATTTCACTCTCTGTAATCGCCAAAAACCCTAACAAAAACGTCGGATTCATCTACGATGACATAGACATCACCGTCTACAAAATCTCCACCGGAGGAGATGATGACGTCGTCATCGGTGTTGGCTCCATCTCGCCGTTTGTCCACGGTAAAAAGAACACTACTCTTCTCAGATCTACAATCGGAAGTCCTCCGGTAGATCTCGACGAAGTGTCGGCGGGTAAGCTGAAAGGAGATCTGAAGGAGAAGAAAGGAGTAGCGATTAAGATTGTACTTAATACGACGGTGAAAGTGAAGATGGGATCTGTGAAAAGCCCCAAATCAGGAATTAGGGTTACTTGTGAAGGAATTAAAGTGGTGCCTCCTACGGGGAAGAAGGCCACCACGGCTACTACCTCCGCCGCTAAATGTAAGGTTGATCCAAGATTCAAGATCTGGAAAATTACTTTCTAAATATAGAATACAAATGGAATTTCATCACAATGTTACTTATCTTCATCTTCCATTATTATTTTTAATCCATTGTTTCAATTTTCATCTCTTTTTAATTTGATTTCATATACAGTTTTTTCATTCGTGTAAGACTTTTTTTTGTTTTTTGGTTTATGTAAATGAAGATATATATTTGTGTTCGGTCTGAAATATATTGTTTGAAATTATTCAAGAGGGAAATGTTATTTGCTTATACAAGAAAAAATCATTTGATTATAACTTTTTTTTTTGGTCTGAATTATTTGATAGTAACTTTAATTATAAGATATTGGGTCGAGTTTTAATAAGGAATGAATCGAAAAAATGAGTATTTTTCCGAATAATGCAAGTGAGGAGGTGCTGTTAGAAGTCAATTAGTCATTAAATAGAGAATTAAGCTGGCTACTTTAATTAATTCGTTGTACTTAAATTAAATAATTAAGCTACCATGTGGTCCATGTGTGTATCAGAATATTAACACATAAAATACCTTAAGAAGAACCTATAAATTATTGTGAATTTATTATTAATTAGATATAAATATAATTGGTTTGTGTTATTTAGTGTTCTCGTCTGTTGGGAAATAATGTCTTGGTAAATTATTAATTTAAATGTGGGTGCCAAGTTACGTGCTCGTAAGGTCTAGAAAGTGTCGGTAAATAAGAAAAAAGAAAAAAGAAAAAAGCAAAGCTAAAACAAATATTTAAATAAAGTGTTATGTTATTATCAACAACAAATATAGAGATTAGGTGTTATAGTGTCAATGAAATGATGAAATTAGTTCGTTTTGGACCAAATAATTAAAATCAAGTAGCAGATATTTAGTGGGTTGATTATAAACTAATTAAATAGATTATTATACAGCCAAATCGAATAAGATAGTGTAGGTACAACAACACAAATTTGGTTGTGGAGAAGAGGATGAATCAAAGTTTTTTCGTGATTTCGCCTTCCCGGTGTTGGAGCCAGGTGAGATGGTGGTGCGTGGTGGCCACGTGCTTCATCCTCATTGGATGACACATGTGCTCATGTCTCTTCTACGTGTCTTTACGTCAAAAAGACTCATGTTGCATGCTTTGGGCTTTTTCCAGGCTTTGCTGATGAAGCTTTGGGCTTGAACCTCGTATATTAAGTGTTACCAACTGTATTAACGATCCTGTTTGTTGTTTTCCTCTTCTACTTGATGGTTCATGCTTCTCTCTGGCGATATCATCTTCGAGATATCTCTTGGCGTCTTCGTTATTGTTGTTTCCACACTGCTCCATGTCCATACACATCGCTTTCTTCTCCAAAAATCGTTTCAGTTTCCTCTTACTTATTCCTTACGGCTAACAATGATCAATCCTTCTTCCTTTACTTTGGTCATGTTCTTGGATTATGTTTGACGGCTCAGCAATGCAAGCAAGTTCACGCCCAAGCACTTATGTCCCATAACATTTTTCGTTATGGGTCATTGGCTGCCAATTTTGTATCGGTTTACTCCCGGTTAGGACTTCTTCTCGATGCTCGTAACGTATTTGAGACTGTTTCGCTCGTTTTCTGGTCAGATTTGCGTTTCTGGTACTCTATTCTCAAATCTAATGTGTCTCATGGGTCATACGAGAATGCTCTTGAGTTTTATTCGGGAATGCGTGAACGAGGTCTCACAGGGGACGGCTTTATTTTACCCTTGATCCTTCGAGCTTGTAGATACTCAGGTCGTTTTGGTTTGTGCAGGGCTTTTCATAGTCAATTGATTCAGATTGGTTTGGAAGATAATCTTCATGTGGTGAACGAGTTACTTGCGTTGTATCCAAAGGCGGGAAGGATGAGAGATGCGTACAATCTGTTTGTTAAAATGCCTATGAGAAACCGTATGTCATGGAATGTTATTATTAAAGGGTTTTCTCAAGAGTATGACTGTGAAAGTGCTGTTAAGATTTTTGAATGGATGCAACGTGAAGAGTTTAAACCAGATGAAGTGACTTGGACTTCACTTCTATCATGTCATTCTCAATGTGGGAAGTTTGAAGATGCTTTAAAGTATTTTGATGTTATGAGGATAAGTGGAAGTGAATTTAGTGGCGAAGCTCTAGCTGTTATCTTCTCTGTATGCGCCGAATTAGGAGCAATCTGTACCGCTGAGAAAGCTCATGGGTATGTTATAAAAGGTGGGTTTGAAGAATATTTGCCCTCAAAAAACGCATTGACATACGTGTATGGGAAGCAAGGGAAACTTAAAGAAGCAGAACAGCTATTCCGGCAAATAAGAAACAAAGGTATAGAGAGCTGGAATTCCTTGATAACATCGTTTGTGGAAGCTGGTAGGCTTGACGAGGCTCTTTTATTGTTTACTGAGTTGGAGGAAATGAATGGCTTTTGCAACGTCAAGGCTAACGTAGTTACCTGGACTTCTATTATCAAGGGTTGTAACATGCAAGGAAGAGAAGATGATTCGCTTGAATATTTCCGGCGCATGCAATTTTCCAAAGTAGTGTCTAATTCAGTGACGATATGTTGTATACTAACCGTTTGTGCTGAGCTTCCAGCTTTGAATTTCGGAAGAGAGATACATGGGCATGTGATCCGGACCTCAATGAGCGATAACATTCTGGTTCAGAATTCATTGGTAAATCTGTACACAAAATGTGGGTTACTTAGTGAGGGTAATAAAGTATTTGAAGCAATTAATAATAAGGATTTGATTTCATGGAACTCGATAATCAAAGGTTATGGTATGCATGGTCTTGGTGAGAGAGCTCTTAGTATGTTCGTTCGAATGACAAAATCCGGGTTCCATCCTGATGGAATCTCTTTGGTAGCTGTTCTTTCAGCCTGTAGTCATGCAGGGCTGGTTGAAAAGGGACGCGAAATTTTCTATTCGATGCACACGAAATTTGGAATAGAGCCCCAAGAAGAGCACTATGCATGTATTGTTGATCTTCTTGGTCGTCTAGGATATCTGAAAGAAGCCAGTGAGATTGTGAAGAGCATGCCAATGGAGCCCAACGTCTGTGTGTTGGGAGCTCTATTAAATTCTTGCCGAATGCACAAAAACATGGACATCGCAGAGAATATAGCATCACAACTTTTTGGTCTTGAACCGGATATGACAGGAAACTATATGTTGCTTTCTAATATTTACTCTGCTGGTGGAAAATGGAAAGAATCTGCAAAGGTTAGGGATTTAGCCAAGAAAAGGAATCTTAAGAAAGTTTCTGGAAGCAGTTGGATTGAATTGAAGAAGAAAGTCTACAAATTCACCTCAGGATCAATAGTACAGACAGAGTTCGCGAGCATCTACCCAGTTCTTGAGGATTTGGTTAGTCATATGTCGAAAATAGGTCCTACACATGATGGGGATTTTTTTGAAGATAATATATACTTATGGTCAGCGTAAGAGATAAGTATATCCCTCATTGACTGAGAAGATGCACAACGAACAAAAACCAAACTTATAGAACCTAACAGGTAAGCTTGATTCAGACCATTCAAACTATCATGGATCAAGTACCAAATCAATCTTCACATGAGAAGAGTGTTGGTCATAATAAACACAACCTAGCACTTATCATTGCAAGAACACTCCATAACGACACTCTGCTGGTTCAAATATCTACTGCATCCCCTTTGATGTTCTGAATGATGGTAGTAGGCAAACGAAAGCTCTTGCCTTTCCTGAACTGGAGAGATCAACACTTGTCAAGCTGCTGAGAACCAAGAACTTAGCATTGAAACGCTCATTTTAGCACTGATGATCATCACATACAATTTCATCCTTGAAGAGAAGAATGCTGTACACAACAATATTTCGTTGAGATTCTAATGGAATTGTTTAAGTTCAATCATAGTCCATATATACGTACAACCTTATTAAAGAATTTCGATAACAATGGTGATGCTTTTCCCTAATAACACCTTTGCCACAAAACAAACTTGTCTTTAAACACATCTCTCTCACAACAGTTGGATGTGAAGAATTGTGAAATATCCCAATCTATTTCTTAACTGTTACTTAAACTATAGAGCCAAAAATGAAAAAAAAAAAAAAAAAGCTTCTTTTTACAAAGGAAGAGTTTCTGCAACAGCCGGAAGTTCTTACTTCTGGTAAGGATGGTATCGAGCTGGCCGTGAACCATTAGTCCCATTTTCTCTGCCACTGCTTGAGCTGCTGTTTCCGTTTGCATGAGCTTTTCCACCTCCATACACAGCAGGAGCAACACCATAGCCACTACCTATGTGGCTATAACCACCGGCTCCATAACCAAGGTTGAACATCTGACCACCATAGCTATAATCATAGCTATAATCATAGCCGTATCCACCACCATAACCATAATATCCAGCAGCGTTAACCATGGAGTTCCCCAGGTACGCTCCATAACCACCATAACCACCATACCCCGGATACATATTGTAATCTTCATTTAATTTCCCACCATAACAATCTTCGTGATCATACTTTCCAGTAGGGCCATAGGATCGAAAGGCGTTATCTCTCCCAGGTCTCTTTGGTTCAGCTCTTTTTATATCGACCTATTGATCCATTGTAAGTGCTTGAAATCACTATACTGAGATTTTTAGCTTAAATGCTAAGTAAAAGTAAAACGAGGCTTGCCTGTTTGTCACCAAGCTCGTGAACTTTTCCATCAGAGAAAAGTCTATCAACAGAATCTTCTGTCTGAAAGGTTACAAAACCGAATCCCCTTGACCTTCCAGTGTTGTGGTCATACATGATCTGATGCTCGATGACATCACCATATACACAGAAATAATTCTTCAGTTCATCTACAAATATATAAAAGCATATTCTCAGTAACAACCACAGACAAGAAGAGAAGACAGGGAAGCAATATTACCTTCTTCCAAAAGTGGTGGAAGTCCACCAACAAAGATTTTCCTAGTCTTTGGTACCGCTTTGATATCAGTATCCCTGTCTCCTCTAGGAACTGTCCTTTTCAGGTCAACCTAACATTCAATAGGAATTAACCAAACCACTCAACTGCCAACAAATTGAGGAACAAAAGCGGACCAGATGATTTACAACATACAAACTAATTTATGATATCTACCTTTCGGTCATCTATTACATGTGTATCTTCCAAAACTTTCTCTGCGATAGCTGAATCAGCAAAAGTTACAAAACCAAATCCCCTTGGCTTTCCCGTCATCCTATCTGTCATAATTACAGAGTCTACAAGTTCTCCAAACTTTCCAAAGTAATTTGCAAAAGTTTCTGTAAAAAAAAAAGGTGGCAGCAATAGAATCAAGACCACAAGAAAGATAACCAAAGAAGAAGAGAGATCACAGTAACTTGACTCCTTTATTGCCAATTCTAGACAGACGAGGGAGCTTTCAATGGTCATATTAGATGAAAGAATACCCAAACCAAACGCAAGATAAAAACATATCACATGTTTGCAGCTCCAACGAGCTCAATTCAAGGCATAAGTTGATAAGACAAAGCAAAATAAATCAAAACAAAAACTAGAACTATCAGAAACATCATACCTTCAGTTGTTTCCCAAGAAACTCCACCTACGAATAGTTTCCTGACACAAGCAAAGACAAAGACACCACAAGAAACATAAACTTAGCGCATACTCTTCTCAACAACTAGCTCGATTGAAAAAGAGATAACTTTGAAAACATAAGCAAAACAAAACAAAAGTTTGAACCCTAAGAAACAACGAACCCAGGAGAAGACACGGAAGAAGAATGGCGATGCTCAAGGGAATGCTTCATATGAAGCCCACCAGTATAAACTGCAGCACTACCGTTCCTCTGGTCATCAAAGGTCTCCAGTTCATAATCTGACGCTGGTAGTTGTTTGTCTTCTACGTGCCGATGGTAAGAGTCATCATAACCACGATCTGGGTTGTAATCCATCGGTCACTGCAGCTGAACACAAACAAAAACCCTAAATTTCCCGTCTGCTGATTATGAAGCTTAAGTGAGGCGAGTGAAAAAACCAAACGAAACAATGGTTTTTTCTTTCTCCAATTTTGATAACTTGATACAAAGTTATGACATCGAACATTCAAAATTCTGAACTTTGGAAGAGAAAACCCTAACCAAGAATCCCAAATGGCTGAAGTGGGAACTCAGGCTTGAATTTTAACACTTAAGCCACTGAGAATTTTGGAAACAAAATAAATAATTTGATCCGGTGTTATCAACTTTTTGTCATCGGAATATACGAAAACGATGCTGTATTATAGCAGTCAACGTTGGTCAAATAATCTTCTTCTTGTCGCTTTATCCACATTAGGAGATTAATTGACTAGTGTTTTGCACTTTTAACAATTACCAATTGTAAGGTGAAATCTTTCATACAACAAAGAAACTCTTTTTCACAACGAATATTAAAGGAACAATCTTTAGCTAAGCTCCTTGGGATTTTGCAGCTTTCAGTGCTTCAATTACCGCAGAGAAATCTTCATCGCTCAACCCGTAAGATTTGGCAACCTTGTAAAGCTCGTTTGCAGCAGCTGCAATCGGGGTAGATTGAGAAACAGATTCGGCTAGCCCAAGTGCGAGTCGCATATCCTATACGCGCATAAAAACCACCTTGGTCTCATCAAACCAGAGAGTTAGTCCTCTAATCTAAACACGTAAATATCACAATTACACAAACCTTCTGCTGGTGCTTCAATGGAAAAGCTGTTGGGTACACTGACTTGATCATCGAAGGACCCTTTAGCGAGTACATGGGCGCATTAATAGCTCCTTGTGAGACAACCTGCAGATTTTTTGCAGAGGTTTATAAAGGATATGGGAAACACATTTCTGCTGAAAAATGGTGTTTGTATTTGTATTACCTCCACCAGTACATTTGGATCGAGTCCAACTTTCTCACTTAGAAGTATTCCCTCCGCAAATGATGCCATCATACTGTATGATTGTAAAGGAAGAGAGATCAGGAGAAGAGTAAGAAACTTTGCCAAAAAATGAAACCATAGATAGCCATAAGATACCTTCCCATGATCATGTTGACGACAAGTTTCATTGCTGCTCCATTACCAACTTCACCCAAATAGAATCTTGACTGGATCATATAATGCATACTAGTAATGAAAATAATTTTTTAAAGAAGAAAAGGAACTGAAAACAAAACACAGGCAAAAGGGATACCTTTCCCATGACGTCTAAGAAAGGAGCAGCTTTTTCGTATAGCACTTTGTCACCTGAAATGTTAAGTCCCATATATTCTATAATCTTCTTTCATTCAACCATATTACAAAGATAGTCACCCGTGAAGCAATAACAATCTAGGCTGTATAAGTGTTAATATATCACTAATCTACGCTCAGTGACAAGAGAGCTACTACTCACCTGCAGTGAGGAATATCAGCTGCCCATCTTCTGCAGGCTTTTTGGAACCCGAAACTGGTGCCTGTGAATATTAATACAGATGAATGACGCCACCCGATCTGCTAAAAATTTTTTTAGTTATTTCAAGCATTAGGTTTGTAAAAGAGTCTTTACCTCCAAAAAAAATGCTCCGGTATCCTTTATTTGCTTGCTGATTAGTATTGACGAGGTAGCATCAACCGTTGAGACATCAACATACCTGTAATAGCAAGGCAAGTCTCACTTTTACAATATACTGTCCATCATGTTTCTATATTGATTCGAAGTTAGAAAAGAATCAGAACGCTGTGAACTCTGCTGTAGTTACATATAAAATGGAGATATTTTGGAACATTTCAAGTTTCAACACAAACACGTTCAATCCAACATCAATCTCATGAAGGAGTAGGTACCCTTTTCCTGAGCTGATTCCAAATACTGCTCCATTCTTTCCACAGGCAACATCGATCTGACAGCAAACAAAACACAGTTTCTTTTTTAATATGGACAGGAAAATAAGAAGAAAAGCAAACACAAGTGAGACATACGCACTGCACTTTCAGGATCAGCCAGCATTGCAAATGTGAGATCACAAGTGGCAGTCACTTCTTCAGGAGAAGACTTGTACCTGCAAACATGAGAAATTTTGTTAATCAAGGGTTTTACTTAGCCTACAACCTCACTCTGAATAAATTATATCGTTCTTTTATAAGAAGCATTGGAGCTCTTACTTCGCTCCTAATCCAACGAGAGGATCACATTTGCTCTTGGTTCGATTCCATACAGTCACATCATATCTAACAACCAAACCATAGAAGATCAACATACGCATCATCAATAGATCAAAAAGAGGTAAACTTTGCAAAATTGATGTGAATGACATTGTCTACACGTAAAAGTCAAAACTTTTTACCCAGCTTTGATCAGATTTTGTGCCATTGGAGAACCCATGATTCCCATACCTAGAAATCCAATGCTAACAGTTCCAAAGTCATCTGTCATTCAAACCACCATTGCTCTGATAAGATTAACTAAAACGAAAGGATTAACAAATAATTGAGATACTAGAATTCAAACATCGCTCTCGAAAGTTGTGGTTTTGTTCTAAAAAGAGTGTGACACTTCACAACTTTCTTCATTTAAACACAATCTATGGTTCTGGACACCAAGGCATGTGAAAATTGAGCACCATTAGTAGGCATAAACCAAAACAAGTAGCTACCTTTGGTAGAGGAAATAGTAGGTTGCAAAGAAGAGTAAACCGTGTAAGAGAGCGCTAATTGAGGTTTTGAGAGGAAAGGAGAAATGGGTTTTGGTCTGAATCGAAGAGGGATACGAGCGCAGAAGGTGGAGCACAAAGCCATGGCTCTTGAAGAAGAAGATAATGGCACCGAAGGCTTGGGCAATGGTCAGTGCGTTTGTAAAGTTATAGACTTCGCTCCTATCAACTGTGGCCAAAAATCTCACATTTCGAGGTGGAAAATGACTTCTTTTTATTTTTCATTTCTTTTTTTGAAGAAGATTTATTAAGGGACCAAAAGCACTAGTATATGCAAAAGATGATCCTTCCACTTTAGCTTCTAAATTAACGAATGTGATTTAGAATTATTGATTAAACAACAATTATGTTTTTTCTATTAGAATATGGACTTTCAACTCAAAACCAATTGGTAATGAATGGATTTGCCCAAATTCTATATATACTAGAGAGGATCCCTTCCAACTACCGATGTGGGATATTATTCTCTAATATGCTCCATCGAAATGATGACTTTTTGGTCATTAATCTCGTATGTTCGGGGATGGATCGAAGACACCAATATTGGGTCTGACTTGTCGATGGTGGGACCACTTTGGGTCGGATCGGGTTGGACAACGTGGATCGTGGGCTCTGATATCATATTAGAATATGGGCTTCCAACTCAAAACAATTGGCAATGAGTGGATTGGCCCAAGTCATATATATATTAGAGAGGATCCCTTCCAACTACCGATATGAGATATTATTCCCTAATATTTTCTGAAAATTAATTTAATTTGAAGATTGGGTTTTAAAATTACATAATACCCATTTAAATAATTTGTCAGTCTCAACATTAGAGGTCTTTGGAATAAAGAAAAAACGACAACTAAACATAGATTGGAAAATACATCAGCAATATCATTTAGGATGTCATGGATTCTGATATAGATTCGTTAGAATTGATGACTTTAATCAGAGTCTCCCAGAGAGTAAGTTGTCGTAATTAAATTGTCGAGACCCAAAGAGATTGCATGTCCTATAGCCTCCCAGAGAGCAAGTGCTTCACCCATCAATGGAGATTTGACAAGTGGATCTTTATTGAAGAATTGCTAAGATATATATCTTGTTGGATGAAGCAACATTCGAGACTTGTACAACGAGTAGATTCACACCAAGCAACATCCGATTTACAAATAAGAGTAGAAGATTGCGTTGGTAAGGTTCAATTGAACATTATCTTTGTTTGCTTTTGAGGCACCAAGAGTTCCCATTCCATATTTCTTGGGCTGTAAAGCAGTGAAATAGAAAGTATTCTAGTGTCTCTTCTTCTCCATATTTTCTACAATTTGAGAAGTTCCTCATTCCTCTGGTTTTTAAATTTTCCCATGTGAGCAAGATATTAGATAGGACTTTCCAGAGAAACATCTCTAGTTTGGGGGTACAAACTGATTCCAGACATTTGGGATCCATATCTTTTGTAGTTGGCTTTGGTCTTGAGTCGGATTCTGAGTATCCATAGTCGTATAGTAGCCACTTTTAGTTGTATAGTTCCCGCTGTTGTGATTTAGCCATATTTGTTTATCTTCATGTCCTTTTAAGCTCAAGTTTTATTGCCTGATTCAAAAATAAGCACTTCACTTTGTCTATGTTCCATACTGCTAAATTAGGCACGAAGAGGCTGACTACATACTCATTTGTTGTGTCTTTTGGTGCAGGTCCAAAAGGAATACTCGGACATGAAGAGGAGATCCAATTATCTTCCCATATTTTTGCTCGATTTCCATTACCAATAGCCCATCCCAGATATGGGTTACTAAGATCTCTGCCTACCAAAATGCTTCTCCATCCATGCGACATCTGATTGGTAAGTTTGCAGTGAAGAATATCTGAGTCTTTGCAGTATTTTTCAGTTAGAATCTTGTTGATTAGGGAGTTAGGGCTTTGCAATATTCTCCAGCATAGTTTCCCTAACAATGCTTCATTGAATTTATGTATATTCTTGAAGCCTAAGCCGCCTTCTTTCTTGTGTTTTGTCATTCGCTTCCATGAATTCTAAGCAATCTTGCATATTTAATGATGAATTCCACCAAAACCTAGTTAGTTATGACTGAAATTTGTTGCGTAAGGATTTTGGTAATTGGAATCAAACCATTGCATAAGTGGGGATGGATGACAGTATACTTTTAAGTAGTACTTGTTTTCCCGCTTGTGAAAAAAGTTTAGAAGACCAGCTGGTATTCTTCTGTCCAATCTTATCTAAAATTCATGCAAAGATGTCTTTCTTCTTTTGGCTGAAATGTTCTAGGAGTCCTAGATATTTACCCATTCCACCCTCTTGAGATATTTGTAATACTTGTTTTATCCTTGTCTTCATAGACTGAGAGATTTTTCTAGAGAACGTAATTGAAAATTTCAAATTATTGATACAATGACCTGATGCCACTTCACATTCCTGCAGAATTTCCTTTAAGGTATCAAGACTACTTTGGTTGCTCTTACAGAAGAAGGTGATTTATGTAGGGACTATTTTGGCTTACCTTGATTCCTTTCATGGAACCCTTCAATTGGACTTTTTGGCATAAACCTGACAATATCTCTCCACACATATGAATAGGTACAATGACAGTGGATCGCCTTGGCGAATCCCTCTCTTTTGCACCAACAACCCTCTCGGTGAACCATTAATCAGGTAAGAGTACAAAACTGTCTCATTGCATTATCTGATCTAAGAAATCCACTATTCATGAAAACCTAGGTGATGCATTACTAGCCAAATAAAATTTCATTCCAGCCTATCATAGGCTTTGCTCGCATCAGTTGGAATGGATTTCTCGCATCAATTCCAAATTATCTGTTGAATTGGACATGGCTTCTTCCAACTTTTTTGAGGCATTCAATTTGCTTGCTATTGTCATTTTGTTTTGCCTTAGACCACTTGATAATGGCAAATCTGATTTTTGATAGTTTGGCATGGACTGTGGAGGTACTATTTGACTGTCAAATATTAGTAGCAATCTCTTTGATATCTGAATCATTTGTTAGTGTATGGTTGAACCTAAACAACCCTCTATTTTCATGGTTTGCAGGATATACCAGAGTAATCACCAGATGATGATCAGAGGCTTTATACCACATATACTCGCAGAGAGTTGTAGGGAACATGTCAAGCCAAGAGTTTTCAGCCATAACTCTATCTAAACGCAATGTTCCCTTGATGATTCCTCTCCAAGACATAGGGTTATCTGAGTGTTTGAAATCCATAAGGTTTGCTTCATAGTATAAAGCTCTAAAGTCTGCAAAAGAAGCTTCAGTACGAGGCGAGCCTCCTTCTTTTTCTTCACTGCATGTGATGTCATTGAACTCGCCTAATAACAACCAAGGTAAATTCAAAGACTCAGGTTATTCTTTCAAAAATTTACATTGAAGTCTTCTTTGAAGTTTATCTATGTGACCATAGATACATGAGAGATTAAATTTTTTATCCTCATACATAAGCTTGGCTTCAATGGTGTAACTGTCAGCAGAAAGCACTATTAGATTGGCATCTTTTTCCATAGTAGTAATAATCCTCCACCAGTCCACCACCATGCCCGAGTGGAGTTACGTTGTCAACTCAAATTAGTAGGGAAAAGTGGGCCCACCACCCCAAATGGGTTTTTAATCCTTCAAAATGCCACAATGTTTTAGTTTATTTAGAATTGCCACTTCTTGTGGTATTGATGGCATACACGATTACCATTTCACCCTTTTGATTTCTTAAGTTAGGAAGAAAGAAGGAAAATAAGAGAAAATGGTTTTTTTAGCTCTCGTAACAGACATTTATTCATTTTTGGTCAATCTTTTGTGAGTTTTGTTTCATGTTAGTGGTTGTAAAATAGATCAAATCTACAAGATGAAGTGGTGGTAATGCTCGGCGTGGTTGGGTTCATTTTTGAGTCTCTGATTTTACTATTTACAGTTTATCTTACTTCAATGAAAGTGACGATGAACAATGATTCATAAGAAATAGATCCAAAAGTTATGTCTTTGTAAGACATAATATTTGTCATTCAGCAAACATAATACAAGTAATATTTAGTTCTATAATTTCTAAACATGTATGAATGTTACTATTGACTTACCATATTATATGAATCTATTTTAAGTTAATGTCTTCCAAACAATGTTTACCAAGGATAATATGTTTTCGTAGGACATGAGATATGTCATTTAGCATACACAATACATGTAATTGTATAATATATATGATGTCATTTATAAATTCTCTTACACTATGTGTAACTATTAGCTTACCATATTTTATGAATCAATTTTACTTAATGTCTTCTGTTTAATGTCTTTAAATTACAAGAAGAACATCTCAATATGGTATCCAATACTGAATCAATCTTTACAACAACTAAACTTCTTAAGTTCTTCTTCTAAATGTGGCATGTCCATCGTTTATGTCAAAATTATTTAATAGTAAGGAAAACTTTGTAGATAACTAGGTTTTTTTTGCTCTTTGGAAATAGAATCTTGTATTTACATTCGCAGAATGACATATATCATGTCCCACGATGACATACACTTCCTTTCTGGTTTTTTTACGCGTGATTGTTCATCGTCACATTTGTTGAAGCGAATTGTTTAACAAAGTGTGGATAATTAAGTTTCTTGTATGATGTCAAATAAATTGTGGAACAAGAGAAAAAGAAAAAGAAGAAAGAATGAAAAATAAAGAAGAAATATTTATTACTAAATGTATTTTTTGTTAACATATTTATTACCTAGTAATACATTTATTATCTCTTAAAAACGTTTATGTTATTGAATAAAGACTAAAATTGTCAATACATCTTCATTTAATACGAGATAACATATTTATCATCCGCTAATACTAAAGGTAATATTCGTTAGTACAATTTTTACATTAATAACATATTCAATATCCGCTAACATAGAAGATTTTACATTAATGACATATTCGATATATAATACCATATTGAATTCCGAGTAAGATATTTATTATCCGGTAATATATTTATTACCCAGTAATATACAAACCCCAACTCTAATCTAAATCCCGATAGAGATTTACGATAATTTAATAGAGACTAGTCCATGGAGAACAAAGGTAAACAAAGAAAGAAATAGAAAAATTAAAATCGATGGAGCAGAGGAAGCCCACATTGGTTTCTATTGAGCATGTCATAGATCTCGAGGTTCAAAGCCCCATAAGATCTGACCAACATATCACTCATCACTCTCTCCACCATGGCTCTCACCATCTTCGCTTTGACTCTGAAACAACAAATACTTGTTTGAATGAAGTGACCGATTACTTAATCAAAGCTTATTTCATATATTGGACGAACCGATTTGACGCTGGAGAGGAGAAATGCTTGATGATGAAGAGATCCATGGCTAGAATCAGGATTTAGAAAGAGAGATCAGAAGCTTTAATTTGAGATGAAGAGAAAAAAAAAACTTAGAGAATAGAAAGAAAAGAGAGACATGATAGAGAGAAGAAAGACCGTTAGGAAGAAAGAGTAGGGGTATAAAATCCAATAAATGCTTAAAAAGTCTACGAATAGTAAGGTAAGGTAAACGCCTAATATTAAATTTAGAATGGTAAAATTCCCTCAAATAACTCTAAATCATAATTATAAAGTAGATTACAAAATTTACTTTATATACAATTAAACTCAAAAACAATTCTTTTACATGAATGTTTATTGTCTGCATAACACATTACTTTTGTCATATGTTAATTCGCAATAATACAAACCACACCAAAAATACGGCTTCTTAACTATTATTTATATAAAGTGTGATTTTATCAAGTTTGAAAATATTAAATAGTGTTTAAATCTGTAAACATATTTTAAAAATATTCTTTTTTTCATTGGAATAAACTCCGTCATTAGCCAAATTCTTATATAACTTAGATCGTGGGATTTGATTTTTGGATGTGCAAGTGCGTCTGTCTTAGTAGACTTACCACATGTCACAAAATTAAATGCCACTGATAAAAATGTTCTTTTTAACAGAGGCTTCTCTTGGATAAAATGAGAGAAAATGTACAAGTCTAAACATAAAAGGTAGATTTTGTATGTCTGCAAAAATTTAATGATTCAAATCGAACCGAAAATATCTATAAAATCGGGTAATGTGTTCCGAGGACGATAGAAAACGCATCTCTATGACTCTATGGAGGACACTAGTTTTGGTCTCTATAGTCTATACACAGCACCTTTATAAAGTGAGAACAACTCTGCTTACGGCAGTGCAACGCCAGTTTCAGTCACTAAATTACGTTCTGCAGGTTCGCAATCTTCCATTTTTATGCCTGAAAACCAACACAAGAGTTGGAGAACAAGATGGTTGAAGAAAATGAGCAATATGATGAAAGAAAATCCAAAAGTTTTGTGATTTATAAGAAACAATCTTGAATCTGAGTTTTTCGCATTAATCTGAAAGGTCGATGTAGCAAGTATGCCAACTAATTTGTATTAACTAATAAGCTTAAAAGAAAAAGAGGGAAATGCTGACCAAAAGGAGTCTCTCTTCTCCTGTTCCAATAGCTCTTCGAATGAGATGTCTGAAAATTCATCATCTGGACTGCCTAACTCTGTTCTCGATTTGTCTTTGAGTTCCATGGAAGCGCTTATTTCAAGAACCTGCAGTATCAGAAAGAATATTAATGGCTATGACTATAGTTAATCAGAAAAAAGAAACTAAAAATCTCAAAAGAGTCCCAATAATGCTTGCAGAGGCCAATACAGGAGATAACACAGCTAAGACTCCACTAGTTTATCAGACAAATTTTGAAGTTTTGATTTACCTCCACACGTTCTAACAAAACTAGTGATTGAGTTTGGATTTACCTTTTTGTATGCAGGTGAAAGTTTTAGCTGTTGCTGGAGCCAATTATATACAAGTGCATCTTCTTCTACTCTTTTTTGTTTCATTTCCAGCTTATAGATCTATTGACACGCAAAAACTACATAGTACTTCAAAAGCAACAGAAGAAAAACAAAAACAACAAAAATCAGACAATGATTGATGAAGCTAACGTTCACCTGTTGACGAAGTCGATCAAAGGAAGATCTCTCAGCCTTGAAGAGAAGGGCTTTTGTTATTGAAAACTTGCGCTTGATTACTTCTGACCTAGAATAGAAACACAAGCAGGTGTAAATTAGTGTCACCGGAGAAGAAAGATTAGTAATCAGACACGCAACATGTCACTATTATAGGCAAACATAAGTAGAAATCTTGGACAAAGCATAGACCACGAAACAGCTACTTGTTATCCATAGAGAAATCAAAGTTTTGAGGTGCTGATCTGTATGAAAATCTAGAGTCTCTTAATAACATCTACCCCAAACTTACTAGTGAAGACTCTGAAGATACTTTAATCGAATACGAAACAGGGCCATGCACTCAAAATGTAGGAGGAAGAACTACACAAGTGGATCAGGGATGACAATATGATATTCCATTACGGAATTGTTAACTTACTTGTGTTGTAGTTCACTTTTGGCTTCTATTAAATAATTAGCAAACTCCCC